>CAJQZN010038393.1:8912-27768 GCA_907164685.1 Colias eurytheme | reverse complement strand
GACGTGCCGTGACGGTGACTGATGTGTGTGAGTGCACCCTAAACGTTGTACATACATAATATATAAAAACATAGCGGCCCGGCCGGCCGGTACCGCCGCAAACGGTACGTCCGGCAGTTTTTAAATCTGTAATATCTTCGAAAATATTCACTTAAATCATACGGTGTAAAGGGCCATATAGATCTATATTAAATGAACAATGTATTCAAGGTATTTAATTGGTTAAGGATTAATGCTGTATTGGTTAAAATCGCTTCGAAAATTAGCCATTATTTGTCGTAAAAAGTAAATGACAAAAAAAAGTTATTGTGGGTTATCCATAAGAGATAGACATATGCCATCGCGGACTTTTCTGTAGACCTTTTCAATATGTACAATACTTAGTACATTATTTTGATAAAACTCGTAGGGTTCAGCCTGCGTTTGCAATGTAAGCGGAAAAAATGTAATTATTTACGACATCACATTAGAAACCTCAAAAATAATAGTACTTCTCCACTATTTAATGGATGTTATTATACATATAAACCTTCCTCTTGAATCACTCTATCTATTCAAAAAAACGCATCAAAATCCGTTGTGTAGTTTCAAAGATTTAAGCGTACAAAGGGACATAGGGACATAGGGAAATAGGGACAGAGAATGCGACTTTGATTTATACAAGCTATGTAGTGATAGTGAAGTAGGGATACTCGTAATAGGTTTGTAGTGATTTAGTGAATAATGATTAGCTAAAGCTCTTAGCTCTTGTCCGGTCTTTACGATAAAATCGGTCCAATGATTACCATATGTAAAAGCTTATCAGGATTCAGGCATATTTAAAAACTTATCAAGCTCAAACATTTTAACTATTAACTAAAAGCTCTTTTACACAATAACCTAATCATATGTATAATGTCAAATCACGATCTCATCAAAATAATTATTAATTATATATAGGCAATGGTACATAACGAGTTTTACAAGGTCAGACGTTGATTCAATGGAGATTTCTCTGACTAGTTTTTAATTGAGATAACTAATACATTTATAGAAAAAGTGGACTAAGCGAGCGTGCAAAAACTAAATTCAATTTAAAATATTATGATAGGAGGTAACTTAATACAATAGCATGTTATAGAAAGGCCGATGACATAATAATATGTGGACATGCTCTGCATAAAGTTAATGTAGGTATTAAATCTATACAGTTTGTTTGTTTGAACGCGCTAATCTCGGGAACTACTGAAAAATTATTTCGGTGTTAGATAGCCCATTTATCGAGGAAGGCTATAGGCTGTAATATCATCACGCTAAGACCAACAGGTAACAGGAGTGGAGTACTGTACAATAAGAACAAAATTGATCAAAGTGCGATGAGGTGTATTTTAAATTTTTACTTTATTGCGCCAGTAGGATAGATATATTTTTCCAATTTCTAAATTTTGAGCATGAGTGTCTTCTTTCTATTCTAAATGGCTTGATAGATTTATTTTAGTCAGTTTGTCATGTTGTCAAACATGTTCAATCGATACAGGTATTATAATACATAGATAGGTACTATAAAATTTAAAATGGAGAGCCTTTGTTGCCAAATTATATAGTGCTTGCATTTTCAATAAGTATATTTTTCTGTCGATCGAGTTATATTTTGAATCACAATAACTACCTATTATTGACTAATTAACACTGAACTCTAATCACAAAACACATGTTTATTTCTTTATTTCCAAGCAAAGTTCCGATAGCAAAGTTTATGATAACATACAAGTTCCGATAACTCGTATAGGTCATTGCCAGTCACTCCTAGCTGGTCTCTGAGCTAGCCATGTCGCCATATATTTATATATTTACTGTGTTACAAGTGATATTTTTCACAGTAAGTAATATTTTAACCAAGTTAAACATATTTCTTTATATAATGGTGTGATTAAATAACTTTTATTAGCTTTAACTGTATGTTTACAAGCAACCATGTCTTTAGACTCGATTTCGAATCACTTAAAAAGGCCAGATTAATTTAAAATCGGTGACAATACAATAATTTCATGAGCTTAAGCGTGTGTTTTTAGATTTTTTTACTATATTAATAATCATTATTATTCGATAACTTATTGCAATTAAGTTGTATAACTTGTATAACTTAATAGATGTTAAAAAAGTTCGCTTTACAAGTCGTTTTAAAAGAATTTAGAGGTCAAACGCTTTGTTAACTTGTTGGAAATTAACTTGTAAAACTTAGGGGAGATGGGCCCAAAGGGGGCACCTTACGGGAAAATTAAAAAAAATGAAGTTTGAAAAGAAGTTAATCCATTTATTTTTTAGCCAAAAGTTCCATTAATAAATACTTTTGAATGCTAAGTGGTTAAATTTGTCAAAAGTTAAAGTATATAATAATTATTAACAGATTACTAAAAGCCTACGATTGCCCGCTTTGCCCGAAGGGGAGGCCTAAAGCGGGCTTTCGTTTGGGGCAAAACGGGCAGTAGTTGGGTAAAGCGGGCATGCCTGGATTTAAACAGTAGATTTCAAAATATACAGCCACAAATAATATATACAATAATAAATAGAGTAAAAGACACAAAAATATTTTATAAATTATGTATTTCAAACAGTCATACAATTATCTTTAAATGAATATAAGTATGAAGCAAAGGAACTTCTTAGGAGCTTTAAACTTTTAGGTACAATATTTCCAGATATATCTGAAATAATATTTAAAAAAATAACGTCCTGTTTACAGTCTATCATTATTTAGTCTCTAATAAGCGATACAATTATTTCATATATATTTTTTTTATAAATCCTAAAATAATAATCCTAATCCTAATACCTAATTGGTAGGTATACAAGTTCCAAAAATTCTTGTTTAGACAGCCCGTAAAATAAAGAGTCCATTTGGAATACGTATTCCAAAAGCTCCATTTCTTGTTCCGTAGAAAAGACAGTAAGTAGTAAACCTACCAAGCTTTACATTACACGAACCCAATTTAAGATGTCTGCAATGTCGTTCTTGGAATCCCATATTTAGTTGTTACTTTTTTGACAGGTTTTCCTAACTCTTGCACTTCTCGTTTTTTTTGCTGCATAGTTGAGCGTTGCCATGAGGCTTGTGAAGTTTTACGCTTATATTTACGCCGGTCATAAGCGGTCATCTGAAAGGAAAAAGCAAATTAACAAAAGATTGTAACATTTTAGCGGACGGGGCAAAGCGGGCACGCGCCCGCTTTACCCTGCCCGCTTTGCCTTTTTCGACATTTGAAAGGTTCAGACGAAATTCTACCTCAAAATTTTTAGACATGTGGATTTTTATGGAACCAAAATATGGCCAGATAGCCACTTAATAACTAACAAATTTTCGTTAAAGGATTGTAAACACCAAAATAAAAAGAACACATATTACATACCTTGCAATATTTTTCAAAAATCGTCGAAAAACATTTATTTGTTGCAGCTTGTAAATGCGTGCTCGCAGGCGAATCCAACGACTGCCGCGAGGTGGGAGGGGTGTGGGGATCGTACTCACGAGTCGCGCGCGCGCAATTATTTAAAATTCCGATACTATACTGAGTGCCCTCTTTAGGCTCTGTGCCCACTTTAGGCCCCTTTCCCCTACTAAAGCTTTATGGTGTAATTTGATTAATTGCTCATGTTATTTTATTGTGTATTGGGATTACGCTAAATATTATTTGATTGATTTGTTTACAAGGTACATAATTATACCTACTACAGACCACAAAAAAGATCTTTTGTGTATTATTTTTTGTTGCCTTAATAGTCTATATACATACATAATATAATACTATGTGATATTCTAGACAGTACTTAGGAAATAATATTGTAATACTGTGGTACTGTCATATATATACGTGTAAGTTTAAATTATAAATATACCCTAGTTATTTAAAAGGAGAATGTCCTGTCCCCTTGTATAGTATCGATTTCAATTACCTTTGAAGATTGATTGACTTTAAATAAAAAAGAAGTTATATTTCAAGCTTGTTAGGTCGTTCAACTATAAGGCAAAAACGATTGAACGGGTTTTGATATGATATTAAATATAGATAATTTCTTGGTAATTTTCTTAAGGATACATATCAATGTATCCTTAGCGTAAGTACCTACCTGCCTCCAAATATATCTTATTTCATCAACAAAATAAATGGTGTAATGTTTTAATAAGTCTTAAAGTTGTCAGCTCTATAAATGGACCTACCTACAACTAACACTTTATGTAGGTATCAATTCATGTTATATAAAAAATTGCTTATGTACAATAATCGTTATTTAACTATTGATGAATCATAAAATAATATACTCCCTATAACTATATGATTTATAATAATAATCATTGCCACAAAAAATCCACAAGGTTATATGTATAACTACATAAACAGCCATTTAGGTATTAGGTGTAAATATAAATTGGGCAATTTTTATTCCATCATTTCGCAATAAAGAGCGATCTAATAATAGCGTTATATTTGGCATGGTCTATCGCTCTTTAGATGTGTCAAGTTCGATTTATAATAATTAATTATTAGTGAAAAGGAATATTTAAAAATTGTAGATTCGAAGCCACGTTTTAACTTTTTTGTTCAATATCAATCATGTGTAATAAAATTAGTATCAAATAGGAGTTCTTTTGTTTTAAAACAATTAATTGATTTGAACATCATAAAAAGTAAATAAATAAACGTAATTGGATAAGCGTGAGCTTCATTTATGTCCTTAATATTTAATCGTACGTAATAATATATTATATTTGATTGCTTTTCTTCTTCCAGCAAACGACAGCAGAGGCACCCCGATGGAAGCTGAACGACGGTCATGAGATCCCAGCCCTCGCTCTCGGCACTTGGCTAGGAAATACCTCTAAGGTAGGCTCTATACAAATATCTATTAGTTAAAACTTAAACGAAACAATCAAATCATTATTTTTCCATACTTTCAATTACACTGTTTATGCCACTCAATTTATATAAACACAATACTTAAAACTATGAACATTATCGTCTAAACTCGGCCGACGATAATATTTTCCCACTATGTAATATAAACTAATTATTCACAATTATTCATTTAAATAGACTTTTTTTCCTTTAGAACTTAGAAGCTCTTTTGAATCGACAAAATACATAATTTAATATTTACCAGTGGTTTCAATCACGCTCAAAAATGTCCGATGCAAAACTCTACCTACGCTTTCGTCTTTCATGCTTACCTACTGCCACAAAACAAGTTAATTTTAATAAATATTTTGTATGAAATCGACTCCTTTCGATACGATTTTGAGACTTAATGATCTAAGATTTTGAGCCACTTTAAACGGACAGATTTTATTCAAACTCTGTACAATAAGCAAGGATCGGTGACAATACAATAATTTCATGAATTTCTTCTTATAAAGCGTTTTTTTAGCTCCTAAACTATATTAATTATTGGACTTTTTAACAAACTATTCTGAATCTATTGATAATACTTCAATATATTGTAAACCTAATTATCCAACATGGCCGTCTCCAGCCGGTATCTGACGAGGTGGTACACGCAGTTCGTTGGGCCATCGATGCTGGCTACCGGCACATTGATACAGCGTGGATCTATCACGTGGAAAACCAGGTCGGGAGAGGATTGAACGGATACAAACGAGAGGATATCTTTGTTACTACTAAGGTATGTATAATGCAGTATCTATAGAATTATTATACCTAAAGCTGAAGAGTTTGATCGAACGCACTAATATCAACTGTACCGATATCAACAATGTGATTAGATGATGATGTGATGTGATTTCGGAGTGAGGGCAGACTGCTAGTACCTAGTTTATATTTATTTTATACATTTACTAGCGTAACGGAATAATTAAAATAAAAAATTCATTTTAATACCTAGTTACTTAGATACTTCTTAAAAAGATGGAGTAGGTACATTCCAAATAATAGTTGAGCTTGAGCTCAGCTATTTATTTAATTTAGTTATTAGGTACCTATTGACTGTATTATCCAATCAATAATGCATTAAGGTATTTTAAATATAGCAAAAATTATAAAAAGATTAATTTTCAAAGAATAGAAAAAGTTATCACTTGGAGGGATTCATACCTAAATCATAAACGGGTTCGTTTTTTTTCTATATGTAACTATTCAGGGAATATCTAAAAAAATACCAACCATTTTATTATATTTCCAAGTTATGGAACGACAAGCATGCCCGTGACGCCGTGGTGCCCGCGCTTCGACAGTCGCTGAAGGACTTGCAGCTGGACTATGTTGATCTGTACCTCATTCACTGGCCGGTTGGACAGTTTGTAAGTATAACAATAACATTATGCATGGGAAAATTCAAAATATGAACCAATTGTTGTTTGATAGGTAGGTAACAACTAGATCCCTTTAAATCATTAAAAGAAAATAGTATGCTCTTTGGAAGCTTAATGCGTAAAACACTTGTGTGCAAAAAGCATCAACTTGTTTTGTGGTACATTAAAGTGTCATTTAATATGAAAAGTTAGGTTCGATTTAACAATTACACAGAAATAGAAGTAAATTTTCTGCATTCTATATAAAGTGCGATATTATTCACATTATAACAATGCGATAAATTGGTCAAGGATCGGTGACACTACAACAATTACATAAGTTTAAGCGTGTTCTTTAGTTTAGTTTTTCTTTAACCATATTAACTAGGTTTTATCAAATTCGAAGGGGAACCAAACCTACGACATCACAGACTACCTGGACACATGGCGAGGCATGATGGAGGCGAAGGAACTCGGCCTCACCAGGTCGATTGGTCTCTCCAACTTCAACCAGCACATGATTGACAGGATCCTAGAGGCTGGGCTGGAGAAACCCGCGGCTTTACAAGTTGAGGTATGTATGGAAATTATTTATTTACTTCAAATCGATGATTTTGTCTGTTTCGTTTTAATTCGCTTACGATTTTTGCTCACTTAGATTTTTAACTTTATTATTGTTTAAAAGTTCAGTAAAAATGAATGAGAAGGTACAATACCGCTTCAAAAATCATAGAAAATACTAAAAAACCTATACAAGTTTCAATATTACTTATGTATTGTTACATTTTAACAATACATACCATGTCTATCTAAACTGAATAATAATTAAAATATCCTTTCAGCTTAACTTAACTATTGCAAGAAGAACTCCATAGTAGTGATGGGTTACACACCCTTCGGTTCGCTGTTCTACAACAAGGCCAAGTCAGATGCTCCCCCGCCAAGGGTCGATGACCCCGCGTTGGTGGAAATCGCTAAGAAATATAATAAAACCGTTCCACAGATTACTTTGAGATATTTGGTAAGTTTGATCAGATTTTTGATATGCAGTTATTGAAAAGAAAATCATTTATTTTCTTCATTTATGTGCTTCATTCGATATGTTTGAAAAAAAAATAAGCCAAGATTTGGCGCCAAAATCCACCGTGGCCATCACAGCCATTATAAAAATATATAAATTGGTTTCAGGTTTGTGTTACTTTTAAAATATTACGGATCCACTACGTACCTATAGAATTCATAATAATATTATGTATATTTTTAAAGAAAGCTGTGATTTTTTGAACGTGAGTCAAAAACTACTTAGCAGGTCTTGAAAATGCATTCCGAAACTACATATATTATAATAAGCCTTCATCCCCATTTCATTTAAAAACTATTAGAAATAATTGATCCATATAATATTTTGAATGGTAGGTTAGCTCAATCTAATTTTTTTTTTATATTTTCAGGTGGAATTAGGAGTGATCCCACTTCCGAAATCGCTAACAAAATCCCGCATCGAGCAAAACATCGATATCTTCGACTTTTCTCTTTCCGAATCTGACAAAAACATACTAAAAGGCTTCGACAAGAACTACAGAACAATACCCCAGTATAAATGGTTGGATCATCCTTACTATCCTTTTGAAAAGCCGGAAAAACATTAGCGATATTATCGATTCGCTTCGTTACTATAAAAAATAAGTTTTTTCTTGTGTGAAAAAAATGAAGTCTAAATGCATATTTGCACAATATTTGTAATGAAATCATACGTATATATACCTACGTATAATTTAATGTGATAAGTACATTAAAAATTTGATCTTAAAAATGTGTTTTATTTCTTCATCTAAAATATAGTCTGTAGCATAGTACACCTGAATGATTTTTTTTAACAAAATGAATGACATTTTAAATATTCAAGTTGCGTGTTTTAATGTTTAAACGCAGTAGCTTTTTCCAATTTCTTATTGTCCTAAATTGAATTTTTTATTTAAAATAATTGTACTAATAGAAGGTTAATTAAAAAATAATAAACAAGAGTTTTAAAATATTTATTATAAGATTTATATTACATCATACAACTAACAAACACAGGACCATGGACGTATAAAAAAAGACGGACGCCGTATTACGAACAAACAACGTGAAGCCACCATAGTAAGCTAGCGATCGTGTAAAGACAATAAACACGCACACACTCTCACCATAGTAAGCTAGTCGGCCGCCATTACGTCGTGAACTACCGACTGATTAACTGCGTCACTGTTTCACAAAAAATATTTAAAATGCCGTCTTGCGTGGTTAAATGGTGTCGCAACAGTACAATTTTAAATAACAAAACACAAGGGATTACATTCCACAGGGAAGCAAGTTATTTCTTTTATGTTTTAATGACAAAATTATTACGGCAAAATTTATAGAAAAAAAATACAGCCGCCATTGTCATCAGGACAGCTGTTGCCATGGCAACATGGCACATACACATGGATGTTTCGCCGCCATTACTAGGCTTCACTCAATGTTTAGGCGATATACCGTCCGTCTTTTTTTATACGTCCATGCACAGGACCATACATTAATTATCTTACAAAACGGCAAAACAATAAATTTTCAAGATGTCCCAAATTTTTCTTTAATACAATCCAAATTTTTGTGACAAAAAATAACAAAAATATATAAAATCACTCTGTTTACAACCAGCAGTTCTCTCACTCACTCACTTAGAAGAATTTTTTCGCTTGTGCTTCTTTCCTTTCTCTGAAAATATGAAATTAAATATATTTATTATAACATACAAAAATATATCTTAAAAGTACATGATATAAACAATTATTTGAAACATAAAAATTTTATTTTTGACGATTAAATCAAAAATAAACGCGGCTGATTTAAAATATGTTTAAACGTGGAAAAGCTATATTTGTACTGAGTAAAATAGAGTGATATGATATGCAATGCAAGATCGATTTCGATTTCAGATAATTACATTAAAAACACTTTGAACAATGCACACCGAAGCAATTTTTTTTTATATAATACCTACTAGTCAAATAAATTATGTATATACTAAAACATTCCCCTACAATCACTCTATTATCTATTTTAAAAAGAAATATCAAGGGTAAATCTAAGTCCGTTGCGTAGTTTTAAAGATTTAAGCACATATAGGGACAAGGGGACAGAGAAAGCGACTTTGTTTTATAATATTTTACAATACTCACTTATACATTTGATACAGGAACAACACGACCAACTGTCCCGCGACCACAGTTAGCAACATGCCGGTCCCCACACAGGACACTGCGGGACAAGACCCCGGGCTGATCGGGGCTTGGGGCGATGATAATCTGGGGACAAAAATTTCAATTTGGGTTCAATACTTCACTTTTAAGTCCCGTGTCCCCTTGTGGGGGGGTGGATGCATTATTAATACATCTGTTTCACTGATCGATGAAACTTTTCTTTAGGGACAAGTAGGTGATCAGCCTTCTGTATCCTGCCAGACCGAGACATTTTTTTCTTCGTCTCCACCGGGAATCGAACCCAGGACCTCGGTTCTACGCACACGCGTCAGCCGTGATAATGGTAAAAATATGTTATGACGTTCCAAAAAGTGCTTCTAGAAGAAGTCTTATTGAATAAATAAATGTTTGACTTTGTGTGGAAGTATTACAATGGATCTTTAAATGTTTGGCTATGCTGAGGGAAAAAAAGATACAAAAAGAGATTCAATTAGGGTCCCTAGTACTATAGATTCTTAACTTTATCGCTATGGAAAAAGGTGGTAATTGGAAATGAATGTTCGGATGTTCTTTAACAGATGCAGGCTACAAAAGTTGTCCGAATGAAAACTCTGCCCAGGTATCTATTAGGCAGAGGTAGAGAAACCAATTGAAATGCACTATGAAATAGAAAAAGAATCATCAAATTCATTGTGTTGAAAATGGAAATAAATTTTTTTGTCAGGAAAATACTTTAATTATAAAGAAATATTTGAGGAATAGAAAAAAATTGTTTGCCGATCCACGTCTTTTCCCCGGTAAGGCGAAAGACGCGGGTCAGGTATCCATTTTTAAAGTGAAACTTTTATTACATCGTCTCAAACTTTTTGGTCTACACAAAGCAGTGTTCGGAACCGTTCGAACAGTTTCACTTTTACCGTGGTTTCATAAAACCACACAACATTTTTTTTTATATTCTTAGGAAATTTCTCATTTACAATTGAATGCTGTGAAAATAGATAACATGAATTATTTTGTTAAAACCTCACCTCTGAGTAACTCCCGCCAAATTAGCCTTCACACTGTTTACACTATCCCGCAATTCGTTCAGGAACTGCGGGTTGATGGCCGCCCCCCCTCCCCCCGCCGCCACCGCCCCCCCTCCCGCTAGCAACGCGTCTGTTTTGCGGTTCACTTCGATTATGAATGCTCTGGAAGGATAAAAAATTTAATTAAATATTACAATATTAGGTAAATCCAATACAAAATATTAAAACGTACTTATAGAACATTTTTTAACAAACCGATACTTGATACATCTGATTTAACTTTTAGAAAGTTTTATTATAAGTACTTATAATAAATATAATTTACCCACACGAAGTTTTTTAAAAAGAGAAAAAATAAATAGTAAGTACATAACATATAAAAAGTCATTTATTATATTATTATTTTGATGAGAATGAATGAAAAGCGACTCACTTGAGCTCTGATATGGTCTGTATGGTCATCTGGTTGTTGTTCACGAACACGTCCCAGTCGTGTCGGGTTATCGGGAACGCGGGCATCTTTGGGGAAACAATTAAATTATACATAATTAGTATTATCACAAAACAATTTAAACGCAGTCTAACTTTAAACCAGGGATCAAACAATTTAAACACAGTATAACTTTAAACCAGGGATCTGTCACTTTAATATTTGTTTATGTGAAATACGACAAAACCAGATTAAAGAGAACCCGTGCTTAAAGTTAAACCCTGTCTAAATTTTTTTGTGGTAGTGGCCCTGCCTTCCAAGCCAGAGGTCGTGGGTTCGATTCTGAGGCAAATATTTGTGTTATGAACATAGATGTTTGCTCTATGTCTGGGTGTTAATTATCTATATAAGTATTTATTTAAAATTATATATGTATGTTTATCAGCCATTTGGTTTCCATAACACAGGCGAAAGCTTAGTATGGGATCAGATCGTGCCGTGTGTGAAAAATGTCGTGAAATATTTATCTTTTGTATCTTTATCTATCTTTTCCTCACCTGCACTTGCTGACCGGGCGCTGCTATCGGCTGTCCCTGCGCCTGACTGTACACTGCTGTTAACATCGACAGCGAGTTCATTTGCTTGCCGATCACCTGGAACATGATGCGCCGGAAGTGATGAGATTGTGACTTTTCAGTTTCACAGATTTAATTCGAACTTTGTGAGGATTTGATTAATAAGACAATAATTACATAAGGTTATCTTATTATTCTGAATAACAAAAAATATAAAACAACATTCAGTTGATTCTATCATTAAAGCGTGTTTTCTAGTTTTTTTTTACTATATTTAAGATTATATATCATTGATTGATTATTTAAAAAAGGCTTACCAACTAGATAAATAATTGTTTCTTCAAACAATTCAAATTCATTTAAAATAAAACATTAGTATGTACACGTGTATCTAAATTACAGGTAGGCATGGCAGCGATTTAACAATTTCAAACTAAAAAAAAAGACGGGTTGCACTGGGGGAGTGCCGGCAGAAGTGAAAACTTGATTATTAACGTTGAGCATGTTTGATATTTTGGAATGGTATCCGTCTTACGCTTTTTCGATCAGGTCACGTGTCCTGACGCGAGTTTAAGATTTTATACCCATTACAGAAAAAGTGCTCAAAGCCGCTAAAGAAGTTTTCACTTCAATAAATTACTTAAAATATATTTAACATACAATATTATAAATAAATTCCACACAAACCTCGTCAACTTTCTTATGCAGGTCTCTAGTAACGTCCTGTATATGAGAGAGACTCTGGAAGATCTGCCGCAACTCCCTCTGACCGTCCGACTCGAACCAGTCGTCCATCTCGTCCTTGTCGCGGAGCTTGAATTAAAACCGGGTTTAAATGGGATTTATTGCCGTTAAAATGATGTAAGAGAGATTTTATACATAACGTAGTTTTTTCGGGCTTAAATTTCGTTCAAAATGGATTCTAACGTCGTTAATTTGCTGAGGGTAGTAACCAAAGTAAGGAACGGAGAAAATACGGTTATTGAGCAAATAGGAAAAATTTGGTAATTACGTAGTAACGACAATAAAGTAGATATTAATTGAATAAAAAAGCGTAATAATACTGTCGAGTATAGTAAGTCAATTTAAAAAGATCAATCACAAAGAAATGCAATATCTATATACATTATACATATATCAAATAAATGAGGGTAGTTTACGTTAACTTATAATAAATGAGGGTAGTTTACGTAAAACTGTATTTTAATAATTTTGTGAGTGCCCTGGTAATCGCTTCATTAGTTGACAATAAAAAAACAATAATAATACAAATAAATCGATTTTTAGAACACCTCACCTCTCCGGGATATTCCTTCCTCAATATTTATAAACAAATGAGGGTAGTAGACATAAACTTTGCACTAAATAAAAAAAATTCTTACCTCTCCAGGATGTTCCTTCCTGTACTCCTCTTTCTGCTGTTCAAGCTTGCGCTGATACTCTTGGTACTCCTGCGACAGCTTCTGTTGGTCGTCGCTGCTTATTTGTTGACCTCCTGGTGGTATCAATGTGTACTTTAATTGGGATGTACACTTTTTTATTGTTTTTTTAACTTATTTGTATTGTTTCAATTATAATGTCATTGATAATTTAATTGATTTCGTATAGCAGATATCTTTGTGTACCATTTTTTTAATTATTAAGATACGGGAACTCATGTTGATGGAATTTCACTTATCTCGGTGAATTTTTATTTATTTTGAGAGGTTTAAAGCGTCTGTTAAGGAATGTGGTCCACGGAAATTGTCTATAATTCATTTGTCTGTTGTTAATAAAGGCTTTATTTATTTTATCCTGTCTGTATATTGTATGAGAGATATGTGTGTCAATATCATTACATATGTTTGTATATACGTGTGTGTGTGTGTGTGTGCCACTCACCGGTCTGCTGGTCGCTGTGCAGCGAGCTGGTCAGCAAGTGTATCACGTCATGGTCGTCCGCCAGCCCGCCGGTCGCGGCTGACAGACCGAAGTATCCCCCGCGGGGTAACACCACGTTCTCCGCGCGGAAACATAGCTCGTAGTCCGCCTCGTTGTTTGTCAGACCTGTGGTTTATGATACAATTATTATTTGCAGAAACTTGTAAATTGAATGATATCGTTGATAGATTGTTCAAATTCAAATTCAAATCATTTATATGCAATAAATTATTACCAATACATTTTTACATTCATATTAGCCATTTTGAATGAATGAATGAATGAAAATTCTTTATTGCTTAGAAATAAATAAATACAAATGCAAAAGCACACAACACATAATAAAACAAGCAAAAGGCGGCCTTATCGCTAGGAAGCGATCTCTACCAGGCAACCCTTAAAATATAGGAAACATTTTATACAATTGGTCATATTATACATGTATTTAAATCACATCATATCATTATTATATTCATATCATATGTTTCATTGTTTATATACGTCAGGATATTCTATTTAAATTATAAGATTATATATTTAAGCAGACTTTTGAGTAACTGTTCCCATAATTATATTTTGATCAAAATATTTTTTTTTAAACAATATACCTACTTAAATATTTACAACATACAAAGGAGAATGGCGAAACTGGGCCTAACAAAATTAGGGCCTTACAGAAATCATAATATATTTAAAATTCATTATGTTATTTTTAATAATTCTTGGTAAAATATTGACTTCTGATTCTATGGGAAAACAAATGTTTGAAAAAAAAGATAATGTGTTCACTCGGCATTGTTATTTAGATTTCTATGACTACCGGTCTTATCAAGCAGAGATTGTCAGTGCTGTCAGGAGTAAAATAGTCGATATATCGATTAAAACGAATGAATATTTATTTTCATTTTTAGTTTTATATAAAATTCAAATGCTTTATAAATCAGAAATATAAGTTAACTGCGATACATATTTTATTTTTAACTTTTTAGCACGCTATTTATTTAGGTAATTCTACACATTTTTACTCATGGCGGCCGCACTTTGTACGAATATTTCTGAAATGTAGCTGGCCGCTTCAATTTTAATTACAATGTCATGTTTGTCGTTTGACTTTTGACATTTGATTGAGGTTTTTCGTTTCGTGGTTAACTTATTTTCTTCATCTTTATCGACTTTCGCTACGTATTACGGACACTGACGATCTCTGTTATTACTACCAAGTACCAACCAACGCTTGCACACCGGACTTTGATTACCTGCCTTTACGACTTACTACTGCTAGTTGCTACCCTACCTGGACACCGACTTTGCATCCGATTTTTCATTTACAAATATGAACTGCATCAACTGTGGTATTAATGCTAATCGTAACAATGCTATACGTATGCATTTGTTACAAGATAACGCAATAATATCAATTACCTATACAAGGGTGTGCTGCTCCTCTAACGGTTAGTGGATTAGTATTATCTAAGGTATTTAGTACTAGCTATTGAAATCAAACAAAAACGTAAACACACATTGTTTTATATATATACTAGCGGTCCACCCCGGCTTCACCCGTGGTACCTACATGTTTAAACTATCCTATCTCTCAAGTTGGATCGAACTCACACTATTCACTTTCTTTTGTCCAATTGTAATATTAATTCTTTATTTGTAGATCACTCACTCTGATCACATATGTGATGCATGCTGGAAACTTGCAAATGATTCTTTGAGGATTGAAAATCATGAAGAAGACACTGTAACTCTTGGTCATCAACGTGTATGCATTTATTGTGGACGTTCTGTATTGCGCACACGGTTTCATTAACTAAGAACTGATTCTCAACGCGATCAAAGAATGAGAGCAGTGGCCAGTGATATTAGAGTGGATATTACCTCGTCATTTAAGTTATTGAGTGTTTTGATAATATTTTAAGTAAAAAGTTGCCAATAATCTTCTTTTTAAATCTCAAAGTAAAAATAAAAGGTGTTTTAACAAAGTATTTCTTTACAGATTGGAAATAGAGCAACATATCTATGTCATTCTTGCTGGGTGAGGGCTCTCATAGGAAGGGAAGCAATAACAGTTTATTATTGTAATTGTTTAGTAGGAAGAAGATCTGTAGGTTGCTGCTGTCACGTTATGTGCATAATATGGTACCTTAGCTGGGCAAGGTATCAACCAGATTTAATGCTGCCAGCACAGTTTCTGGATGCTGTGTTAATTGTTTATGATGATAATGATGAATAAACGATTTATGAAAAAACGTGTTTTATTTTATATATAAGTACCTACGATGTTTTGGTAGGTAATCTAAAAGAATAAAAGTTCGATCCAATATCTCTATTACATAACTGTTCTTCTGGTACACTCTTTATCTAAATAATGTATATTATAGGATATAAACTTACCTCTACCACAGAATACATAATAGTAGCTAAACGCTACAGAACGGACACTCTCCGCCTCCCGCCAAAATTAAACTTACCTCACCCCCGCGCGATCAGACATAAAATGGGCCATATTTTTCTGCAAGGACGATACGCAACGAAGATTGACAACATTAATCAAATTGACTTAAAGTAATTTTATTATTTTGGATTTGTGATTATCGTTTTTCGTAGAAAATGGTTAGATATTGTGCTGTTTACGGATGTATTTCATCAGAAAAACGCGAATTTTTTTTACGCTAGTCACAAATGTGCCAACCATAAAGCGTTAACACACACATTTGCAGTCTCTACAGTATGACTGTCAAAACGATCGTTTTGTATGGAGTGTCCGGGGTGTGCCTCTACTTAGAAAGAAACAAAGCTATTCATTGAACTCGAGCAAACCTAACCTCAATTTTAGTGACGTTACATGCTCAATATCTCTGCTATCCCATAGAACAGATCTTTAATTGTTATATATATAGAATCTGTATATTTTTATCTATTTAACCCCACATAAATCATCAGTGTAACGATCAGGCCCAAAGTCCTATGGGAGTTTGCCATTCTCCTTTCATTATCAATGTGTATTTAAACCAAATGTGTGTAAAACGTGCAACATAAATCCAAATGTAACTGTGTAAAACATATGGGTCTTTTAAATAAATATACATATTTTCATTTATATAGCAAACTAGCTTTCCACCCGCGGCATCGCCCGCGCAGTTCCCTTGGGATTTCCGGGATAAAACCTATCCTATGTCCTTCCTCGGGTATCAAAATATCTCTTTACCAAATTCCATGCAAATTGGTTCAGTAGTTAAGGCGTGATTGAGTAACAGACAGACAGACAGAGTTACTTTCTCATTTATAATATTAGTATGGATTTAAGTAAACTTTTGATTCCCAAAATTATATCATGATCATAATATTATAGATTTAAGAATATATTTACAACATACATAGTTCATTATCATATTTATGTGTTAAGCAAATGAAACATTTCACGTCACGACACGTCATGACACACTTATGACATAACTCACCATTATGGAAGTACACGGTGAGCGTGTTCTGGTAGTACTCGATCCTGGCGCGAGTCGGGAACGGCTTGTTACGGAAGTCTCGTAGACACCCCGATAGGAGTTGGGTTGAACCGTCACTGTTATAAACAGGATACAGTTATTAAAGAAACTGTTTGTATTTTCAATAGATAATACATGTTTAAAAAATGTGTGCGTGTACTAGTGTGCACACGTAAGAAGTGAAACTTCTTTATGACCTAATTCATAAAAAAAAGACGGGTTGCACTCCGGAAGTGCCGGCAGAAGCGAAAACTTGATTATTAACGTTGAGCATGTTTGATATCCATCCGTCTTACGCTTTTTCGATCAGGCCACGTGTCCTGACGCGAGTTTAAGATTTTATACCCAACGCCGCTAAAGAAGTTTTCACTACAATAATTTACTATAATATGCAACTTTACATTAATACGTCGAATCACGCGTGGTAGGGATAAGAAAAAGACGGCGCGTAACGGAAAAATGTCACGCGTAACGAAAAAATGTTACACTAATTCTTTTTCCAATCCCGATAAAGAAGTTTCACTTCAAAAACCTTATTGTCTAGCTGTAAGATAAACAGGAAGGTAACAAGTACTTCGAATCTTTACTACACGTTTAAGAAAAGAACCTGTATAAAGAAAAATCTATGACATTGTTTAATTATCAAGTGACTGATTAATAGATAGATATTTGTATAAGACAGCACATGATTCTCCTATTACACCTTTTATTATAAAGTTCATCTATTACTGTGTTTATAAACCACCCACAAAAAGTGTCTCCCTCACCTCTTATGATCAAAGTTCTTCGTGCCATCATTGATCATGGCCATGATGTAGGGGTTGTTGTGCTTGTTGTCATTGTCGAACGAGTCAAATATGACGCCCAGACCGTTCCAGCGGTCTGACGAACCGAACACGTCTCCCGTGTAGTCGCCACGCTGGCTTGTGTACCAGAACGCCTGGGAGACAAGTTATATTGTAACTTAATAATATAGTAATAAGGAATGAAATTGATTGATGGTGCAGTGATGATGTTTCTTGTACAACATAGTTATAAAATAGAGAGTTATGTCAACATAAAATACCAAAGTGATAATTTTAATTTACACAATCTTTTAACTGTTCGATTTTTTTAAGGTCAAGTTAGCATCTATCTGTATATTAAGACTTTCTTTTTTTACTGTTTCATATTATATATTCATATTATTCATATAATTATATCAAAATTTCCGTATAGCTTGGCAAAGTAAACGTCTGGCATAACCAGAACCATCTTTTTCACCGTCCTAGGTAAGTATGCACATTCTCTACTCCAAAAAAGGCTGTTATCCTTTGCCTCATATAAATTAAAATCATTTAATTATTGTTTATGCCGATACACAATCACTTTTTTTAAAAAGCTACTTACCAAACCGTCAGCACCTATCCTGCCTCTACCCGTGATCTTGAACATCACATCCACCTCCCACCAGTCGAAGTTGATCGGCTGCTTCGTCCATATCGCACCCTTCTGGCTGCGCAGTGACGGCGCGAGTCGGACGCTTTCGCCGGACGCTATTGCGTCTGTAAAGTAAAACATAACATGTTAGTACCAGACTTAGCAGACCTTTTATATTATCGCGTGCAGAACGGCTATAGTGTTTACCACATTTTTAAAAACTGTTTATAAACGTTGAACAGTTGTAGCAAACAAGAAAAATAAATAAATTTTATTTTAGTAGGTAATCCATAAAAATTGAAATTTTTAATACTTTTAAACTATAATAATTATAGTATTGAAAATAAGTTCATTGTAGGCTCATTTCTAGGGTGGGGTATATTATAGATAGTAAGTACTTCTGTATAACAAATCGATAAATTATCATTTTAATATAATTAAATTCTCTTTAGTTTGTTGAAGTACTTCTGT
>CAJQZN010038389.1:14418-41530 GCA_907164685.1 Colias eurytheme | reverse complement strand
GATTCACGATATAACCTAATTCCACGCGGGCAAAGCCGCGGTCGGAAGAAATTTTTTTTAAATAAAAAATTGTTTTAAAAAAAACACAAAATATATTGACGCATGTATTTATTTTTTGCACTCTATTATAATTGTAATTATTCATTACAAATAATCAAAATAAAATAGCCAGAACAAAGTTAGGCCCTGGTAGGGTAGGTAGGCAGGTACAGCAATGTGAGACGAACACTGGCTTATTTATACCAATAATAATGTATTATAAACATTAAATTAAGTTTACAACAAAAATACATAATATTAGCTAATGTGAAAACGAATCAACCAATCATCCCACAACAATGAAATGTGCACACAAATATTCATCCAAATCGGTTCATGTGATTAGGAGGAGTGACAGCAGCGCCAAATTTTTTCGTATTTTTTTTAAATATAATACTACTCCAATGAGCTCCTGTTCCATATTACATCCACCATACTTCCACTAAGTTCACCATGATTTTTTATTTCTTTGCACTTTGTTGCTTTTTGCTAAAAATGGAATCATGCGATAAAACCAGTAGAGCGTTGATAACATACATTTTTGACTGAATAAAGGTACTTACGAAGGAGTGGGTTCACATTGTGAACAATCAGTGGCTTTATTTTCCTTCTGGATTCCGGATTTCTGAAAAGATTATCTATGCTATAAATGAAAAAATCTTACACATTCGTTATGTACTTAAAACAGGGGTACATATCAAACATCGTCTATAATACAATTATCATCAAATTTAAAATAAAACCAACTTACTTCATTAATTTGTTCCAATTGTAAGCATTCTTTTTCCTCCAACCTTTATGTTTCTTCTTCTTATTTTCTTTATTGTCCCCATTTGTCTCATTTTGTCTTATCGTGTTGTCACCCTTTTTTACGATTGCGCGAGCGACACAAGTTCCCCGTGTGACGGCCGTAGCGGGAATGACTCGTGCAGCGATCGGGGTAGGAAGGTACAGGGCGGCTCTCGCTATATTGGCTGGTCGCGCGCTAATTTCAAGTATTTCTTGTTTATTTCAAAACCATCGCATATTTCAAAATTCTAAATCGGTAGACGTATAGGTTGTATATTTTATAGTTAATATCCAAAAAGTCGTAACTTTACGTTTGTTATTTTGAAGATGCCAGAGATTAAAAAAAAATAACAATGAGAACTTTGTATTTTTTTTCTATCGAGAAAATATCATGGAATCATGTTTCTAAAACGGTAGACGTATTGTGTTACTATATATAACTTTCTTGTCAAGAATTTTCATCACGACAACTTTAATAATATAAAAATTACGAAGGTTTAAAAAGGGCCGTAAATGTTAGAAAAATTAATTCATCACCATATGGAGTAATGAGTATTTTTTGTCATACTATACGCGCTGTAAATCCTAAAGTCAAACAGATTGTTATTAATTTCCTGGTAAAAATTGACGGTGTGTTTTTATACAACGATGGAACAACATTCTGTTCATAAATAATCAAAACTGAAGATGTTTTACCATTTGGACATTATCAATTATGGCGGATTCAACCAACTACATCAAACAATAAAAAATAAGTGATGAATTGTCTTATATTGTTTAAACGCGCGTTAATAAATTACGCCGACGTAATTTTGTGAATGTTGAAATAATATTAGGATGGTAATTAATCAGCAGGAGTAACTGAGAATAAGTTACGTAACTTGACCGAGGTTTATTTATTTATTTATTTATTTATTTATTTATTGAAAACACACACTAACATTACAGTTTCCCAATACGATAGTGGTTTTACATTTAATTGGTTACATCATGGTTACATCAAAATTAGAAATATATAACATAACTACATACAAACTAAATACATTACTTTTTATATCATATTACAAATAAAGCTACTCGCATGAATTCATCCCAAGTGCAACAAAATATATCCGTTCTGATTGCTATTTCATTGAGTGAACGAAGTGCACGCGTCATAGGTGCCTGACCTAGCAAGTTGGTGCGAGCGGACGGCACCAGCAGCAGCGGCGGCCGGCGCCGGCGCCCCACATATCCATCTGGTACATACAAATACATTTTACCCAAAATATCCGCATTATGTATCCTACCTCTAAAAATCCTAAACAGGTACGAGATTAACGCCAGGTCCCTTCTAACCCTCAGCTCGTTATATCCCACCATGCCCAAAACGAATAAAGTCGGATACATAAGCGGATAGAAAGGATAAACCCCGTATAATCTCATGTAAAGGAAACGAGTGAATTTATTTTGTATGCGCTCTAGCATAAGATTATATTTAATTTCATGCGGGCCCCAAATAAAATTTGTTATTTACTTTGATTTTATTTTAATTTTATTATTTACTTTGAAGATGTTGAAAGATTGAAGAAAAATGAAAATATGAAATTATGGGTATTTTAGTTACGGTGCATTTAGATCAAAGGAGCGAATGCTCATTCTAACGCCACTACATCAAATTATTCAGGCGAAGAGCATTCTTTCGTTGCTCTTAGTTCTTGCGTTTGAAAAGATTCTAACAATGTTCAGAAAGCCACTTGGCTAGGGGGGCAGCACTGAATACGAGCTTTCGTTTACACTAAGAGATTACGAATGAATGCTCTTGCACTAGCTCTATGTTCGTTTGGTCTAAATGCACCGTTATATTCTTACAACAACAATTTTTGATATTTTCGTAACAAAAAGGACTTCATAATATCTTATAGTGGCATCTAATATTAGTGATAGAACCTAATAAAACATTTCATTTTCAAAACATATCCAGGTTCAGTTAGTTTCAAAATAAACTGATAGATGGAGCATATACCAATATTCATATCTTTCATATTTGAACAAACTATTATAATAAAATTTTCCAAAAAGTTGGCTCAATAATTATTAGTAAATTATTATACTAATCTATTAATTTTATCGAACTTTTTATTACTAGTCAAACCTTTAAAATAAAATTTATTTATCATAATCTTCTTATATATAAAAATGAATCGCAAAATGTGTTGGTAAGCGCATACCTCGAGAACGGCTGAACCGATTTCGATAATTCTTTTTTTATTATATTCCTTGAAGTACGAGGATGGTTTTTATGTAGAGAAAACGTAAACATATACCACGGGCGAAGTCGAGGCGGACCGCTAGTCTTATATATAAAAATGAATCGCAAAATGTGTTGGTAAGCGCATAACTCGAGAACGGCTGAACCGATTTCGATAATTCTTTTTTTATTATATTCCTTGAAGTACGAGGATGGTTCTAATGTAGAGAAAACGTAAATATTATGTACCACGGGCGAAGCCGGGGCGGACCGCTAGTAATATATAGATGTGGTTCCATAATTCTACCCTAGAACTTAAAATTGTGCTGCTGGAAAACATAATGTAAAAAACTAAAATACTAACTGTAAGTATCTTCAATTTGCATGGCGTACGTTTGTCAACAACTCAATCTACGAGGAAACTATACTTAAAAGTAATCAGAAGCTCTACCTAGTGCAAGTTCCCTTAAAAGTGGTTCAATGTTCCCAAGATTAGACATTCATAGAGCGAAACATTTTTATGTCCTTAATTTAATATACTTTTTAGATCATAAATTGTTTCTGGATAAGATACCTAAAGGATTCTCGAGCCATTTTGATCATTGTAGAGTCTTAGAACATTAAAAATACATAATATATTGTCTTAAAAAAAGACGTGTGGCACTCGGGGACAACCGCGGTAAAGCTATTGCATGCTACGCCTTCAAGCCACACCTCCGCGCCCGTCGGAGTGGGGAGCGTGAGGTTTTTCGTTACGCAATTTCTGGATTCGGTCCCCGCGCTCAAGGCCCGCGATAGAAGCTATGTAATAGCTTAAAATAACCTTAATGATGTTTTTACTGATATTAAAATTGTTAGCTAGTTAATTGTTAGATTTCTTCTCAACACTACGACCGTTGTGACGTGAAAGACAAACAAACATTCAAACGCACTTTAAAATCTAGGTGTTAAGCTCTAGAAAGGCTGGACCGATTCGGCTAATTATTTTTAAACGGTTTTGTTAACGCAAAATAAAGGTTCTTATGGAGTGAAAACACGGAAAAAGGGCAGAACAACATCTTCTGAGCAGTTAGGTTATAATAATACACTTAGTAACTAAGATTATAATCATAGGATATAATATACTTTGAGTTTTCAAGTGCGTAGTCAGCTGTTATCTACAAAAATTAACAATAATCCACGAAGTAACGATTTAAATGCTCACGATTATAATAAAATAAACCACGTCATTAAATACGTTTTCCATCATAAAATAATATTAATATCCATAGTGTTCGCGATAGTTCATTGAAGTGGATACAACAGTGAGGTTTGTAATTGCTTTTTACAAGTTAGTTTCGTATAATAATTAAAAATATAGTTTGAATTCATCCGCCAACCCGCCATTGGCCAGCGTGGTGGATTATGGCCTGTACCCTAATAGGAGGCCCGTGTCCCAGCAGCGGGAACGTATATGGGATGATGATGATAATTTGAATTAATTCAAATTTATTTATTTATTAAATCTGTCTGTTTTTAAAAGGGTCAAAATCGAGTCTAAAGTTGTCAGTTACAGTTACAGTTTTAATCATATTTATTTAGGAAATATAAGAAAGAAAGGAAACATACATTTTCCAGTTAAAACAACTGATAATTATTCGCTGCATATTGTGATAGACATTAGAATTACATTTTAATTAAATTTAAATTAATTCAAATCCATCGAATTGAGTCATCTTAATAATGGTAATTAAGAGTAATTATTTATAATTGTATTATCTTAAACAATCGAAGCACACGTGCAACGCAACATTGTTTAGCTGCATTATAGAAGATCTCATAGGATTAGGAAATAATAATGGGTTTATAGAAAACTAGCTCTGCCGCGCGGTTTCCACCGCGAAGTCAAGGGAAACTCGCATTACAGACGATCCCGTGGTATTTCCGGGTTAAAACCTATCCTATCAGTCCTTTCTCAGATCTCAAACTATACTTATATTAAATTTCATCCAAATCAGTTCAGTTGTTCAGGTGTGAAGAAGAGACTGACATACAGAGTTACTTTCGCATTTATTTGTTAGGATTAGGGCCAGAGATATAGATTAGGGCGGTATCGGTCACATTTTTGTGACCATTTTGAATGTGTAAATTTTCAATTTTCTGATAAAAAATCTTACAAAACTGTAACAAAATAACTTCAAATTGCATTCTACACATCTAACACATCCATTGATTATTATGATTGATTAATATTTAATAATTAACGATTATGAAATCAATAATTCCTTACAGATGGCCACTAAACCACTTTTATTCCTACTTCTTTTCTGCATCATTGTACCATTGAATGATGCGTTACGATTTCTTGTATTTGTGCCTGTTTATACAAAGAGCCATAGTATTTTGGGACACGCTGTAGTAGACCATCTTCTGGATGCTGGGCATGAGGTAAGCTATTATTGCCTTTTTTGACTTTTTTGTAATGTGATAAGAAGCTAAAATACTTAGTTTCGATACCTAAAATGCCTATAAATAATGATAATAAAACAAGAAAAGAGGCATTAACCCATTGACCACCGAGCGGCCCGATCAATCAATAGATTTTCTATTGTGTCTGTGATCCGAGGACTGACGGATTAAAGAAAATGGACAAAGTATGCACTGAAGTAACTTGAAATAATTGATATTTTTTGTTGTATGGCCTTCAAATGCTTTATAAATATAAATTTACAAAGAATAGAAAAGAAAATTCTATCACTGTGACCCGCAAATGGCTGAGTTGGTCAGGCATCCGCCCCAGAATGGCGCGAAAGGATGCGGGTTCGAGTCCCGCCTCGTGATCGAATTTTTTCTATTCTTTATAAAAGTAACTTCTTAAATAACTAGCTTTAACAGATTGATTATATTAATTGACTCTACATTATAAATCTATTCCGCAATTTTTGTTATTTGGACCTTGTAAATAAATATTACAGGTTGTTCACATAACTTCACATCCGAAGAAAAAAATTGTACCAAAATTGCAAGAAATCGATGTTCTCGACATCTCTATGAGGATAATGAATCAGTATCGTACACGTATGTATCGTCTTATATTTAAAAAATTGAACATTATACAATAAAGCTATATAGACCGGACTCTCAGTGGAGTTTCGTTTGCAAAAATAGCGGACCTAAATCTGACTTCTGATATAATATATTGTATAGATCCCAGACATCCTATAGACAGATGTGAAATTTTTATTTTTTTCTTTGTATGCCATATTTAATTACCGGGGTGGGGGGAGGGGGACCACAAAACTGGTTGGCAACATCTGTCTATAGGATGTCTGGGATCTATACAATATAGGTATATCAGAAGTCAGATTTAGGTCCGCTATTTTTGCAAACGAACATCTCCTTGGAGCCAGCTCTAATAAGTTATTCAATTGACAGATTCAATTAATTGAATTGAATTGTTTATTTTATTATTTTTGTGTATACGACAATTCGCTCCTCCGAAACATTTGAACTTATTTTGATAAAATTGTTTGAGGCAATCCGGGTGCATTCGAAAATTGTTTAGATATACAATTTGAAAGCCCACGATCCACGGGCAAAACAGAGAAAAAATTTAAGTTAGTGAAATTAATAAATATTTAAATAAATTTTAATGTCCAAAATGTTTAAATTAATACGAATGTATATTTTAGCGGATGCTCTAAAGATCACAAATATAGCGAACAAGGGAGCTGCTCCTTTATTCTTTATAACTGTAGTTCACGAGATGCACAAGCAAATGTTTGAAGATCCAGAAATTAGACAGTTCTTCAACGATCCTGAACAGAAATTTGACGCAGTTATTGTAGAATGGCTGTTCTCCCATTTTGTTGCTGGGTAAGTAATTGTGATAGTTTCACTAAAAAGCAGAACAGAATAAGTCCTTTAAAGAATCGTAAACTATGCCTTTGGTCATCTGATGATCTTCAGCAAAGGATTGCATAGCCCATGGATGTTCTTGAGGTGATATTGAGGTGATCTTCAACAGCGTAGAACGGGCGAAACCGGGGTGCACAGCTAGTCTTTTATAAAAACAAGGTCTATATTAATATTATAAAAGCGAAAGTATATCACTCTGTTAAGCTCTTACGACATTATAAGAGTCAAAGCTTTTACTTTTTCAGCTATACAACAAAGGTATAATTAACACAGGTATCTTTTCTGGAACTTACAGGATCGCACCACTATTCAAATGTCCTCTAATATGGTTAGTTACAACTCAGGCGCACTGGCAAGTCCTGGACGTGGTTGACGAGATATCCAACCCAGCGTTCAGTGCTGATATATTCTCTACAAACATACCGCCTTTCACCACGTGGCAGAGATTTGAAGAATTGTGGGCTCTTGTTAAACGGTCAATTGAATTCAGGTAATTTTTTTTTTGTTAGGTACATTATAAGATAAATTAATAATCGTCTTAATAAATTAATAAAAATCGATAGATATTTCTATATATGTAAAAGTAGTCACATTGTAAGAATATTATTTTCATGGTTTTGATTTCATTTCGCTTAATTGAAAAGATTTATGCAAAAGATACTAATTCTCTGACATAATTATAGATATTTCATCACACCAGCGGAAAGAAGAATTTACGATTCATCATTAAGGAAAATAGCACAAAGACGAGGAGTGGTTTTGCCTCCTTATGAAGAGGCAATTTACAATGGATCTTTGTTACTAATAAACTCCCATCCATCTATTGGCCAACCATACAGACTGCCCCAGAATGCCAAATATGTAGCTGGATTCCATATAGATGCAAAAGTGAAGCCACTGCCAAAGGTAAATAGTAAAGTTTTATTTCGTATATTATATTTGTAATAATGACTAAATAAACAGTGATACGACGAAATGATTCAAGAAGAAGTTAGTTTTCAAAAAACTTACTTAGGTATCAAACATTCGGAAAGAGAAAATCGGTGAAAATCTAACTCTGACTGACTGACTTTTAGTCCGGGATACATCGCCCATTTTTGCAAGTGATTACTATCAAGCTAATTTTTCGTGAGTAGCTTTATTTTGATGAGATGCCCAATAATTTCATGTACAAAGCTCTCGATTGTGGTAGCTACCAGAGAAAACAAGGATAAAATATTTTGATTTGATGGTTCTCAAATATTTATTACGCAATTTGTAGGACAATATGTCTGTTGAATTATATAAGTATTAAATAAGTGAAAATAAAAAAATCAGCTGGTTAGTAATCATTTATGATGACTTCGTTATCGATACACATTGGAAAGGGGGACTCTTTGATCAAACCATAGATTTTGTATTTGTTATTATTACCTAAGAAATAAATATCCAAGAGGTTATTTTTAATAATAATTTTATTCTTACAGGACCTCCAACATTTAATGGACACCACTAAACATGGTGCCATCTACTTCAGTATGGGTTCACATACAGCAAGTGAAAATATGAGTGATCACATGAAAAGTTCACTTTTAATCATGTTTTCTAAACTACGAGAAACTGTTATTTGGAAATTTGAAGGCGAGATGCAAAATGTACCAGAAAATGTTCATTTGGTGAAATGGGCACCTCAGCAAAGTATTTTAGGTAAGAGTGTCAACTATAGTTCGTTCTATAAATATTTAAAGTAGCATGATTACTAAACTGTTTAAGAAGATCTCATAAAAAATAACCTACGAGTAATATGTACATTGTACCTAGGGTCCCCTCGGTCGACTTGTGATGAAATTTTATTAAAATTTGTCACATCAACATAACGCATTTACTACTCTTAAATAATACGAAGATTTACGTTCAAGGTTGTGATCGAGATAAACGTATATCTGTCAATGTTGCATTATCACATTTTCTTACTTGTCATAAAAAAAATCTTCCATTAATCTGTCAGTTCCATATTCATATATACCATATTCATTATTGTAAACGCTTTTCATAAGAAATTGGGTTCAAAATGTAGTATAACACAATTTTTCAACATAATCTTATTTTATTTTTCAAAATTAAATGACGATATCTAATGTATGCAATTTCACATGTCTTTTTATATGAAATGTGGCAAAAACTATCTATCGCAATGAATGTTTCGTCCTTTTAGCACATCCCAATCTTAAACTCTTTGTAACTCATGGTGGCCAACTTTCTACAACTGAAGCTATACATTTTGGAATACCAATAATAGGTATACCTACTATGGCAGATCAGCACATTAACATGAAAACTGTTGTACAAAAGGGCTTCGGTATTACTGTAAATCTGGCGGAAAATATGGCAGCTGACTTATACAAAGCAATTAAGGAAGTGTCAGCTAATCCTATGTAAGTTAAATTTGAAAATGTATTGCAAGTTTTTGGAACAAAAACTATTTATAGACTGACTATTAAGAAATATTATCTTTCAATTTTTTTCTAATTTCCAGTTATAAAAGGAAAGCAGAAGAACTTTCCAGAATTTACCATGATCGTCCGTTAAGTCCAAAAAGCGAACTGCTATTCTGGATTGAACATGTTGTCAAAACTAAAGGTGCATTGCATCTGCGATCTCCAGCTTTACAAATTCCTATGTATAAGAAACTGTATATTGACCTTCTGGTGTTTTTATTGATAGTAATGTATGTATTATTTAGGATAGCAAGAAGTATAGTTTGTAAGCAAAATAAAGCAGTAACCAGGAAAAAGGTGAAGAAAAATTAAGTATTACATGATTTTGTTTGTGATGGATTTTCAGTGTGAGAATATGAGAAATAGAATAATTACTTTATATGAATTAAAATGTTTTGGTAGTTTTTTGCCATTTTATTTTAGACGTCATTGGGTTTGCTATAAGATACAACATTAAATTATTAACTTATATTCACAAAATAACTTAGCCTATATTTACAAAATTATACAATATTCCTTGACACACTAAGCAGGAACAGCTCTTTCTAAATGATATGCGTCTATCAACAAGGATTGCGAGCTTAAGTTGGTTAAGATCCAATCACCATGAGGATATACCCTGCTACTAAAAACTACTTCGCCTTGGCCACAGAATAATTCTAAGCTACTGGCATCTAAGAAAATCCTCCAGCTATGAGATTTTGTAGGAACCCACTCTACTTGTCGTATATCACCAGATCCTCTATCGACGATTACTTTCCCAGCTTCGCGGTTCCATCGCAGCCAAACCTTACCACCTCCCATGGAACCTTCTAGCAGAAGTTCAATATCTTCAGTTAAATCACCTTCTATAATTAGTTCTGATGCCTTAGGTAAGTTTATTATTTGATCCGGCAACAAGGATCCGTGGATAATAGAGTTCTGTCTTAAGGTGACCATTTCATTTACTGGTTTCATAATAATTCGATTGCCAGATAATTTTAATTCTCTTACTATAGTTAGCGCTCCAGCCCATCCGTCAACATCCTCTGGATGAGGCACTTCCCACATACTAAACCATCCAACTACGTAACGTTTTCCATTATGTTCCATTGTTTGTGTAGCGTAAAAGTCATGGCCGAAATCAAGTTCTTGAAATTCTACTTCTGGGATAAATTCGTACGTTTCATAATTAAAACTACCTATGATGTAACCTGTTTGGTATGTATTTTTATATCGATCACCTTTAGGTTCCAAGCCTTGCGGTGACATCAACAAAACATATTTGCCATCGAGTTCAAAGAAATCCGGGCATTCCCACATGTAACCCATCTCTCCGTTTGATTCTCCAATGACAGATAAATATTCCCAATTTTTGAGATCCTTCGATGAATATAAAACTACTTTACCTCTTTCATCGTGTGTTTTGGTTCCAAGAACAAGGTACCATTTATCACCATATTTCCAGACTTTTGGGTCACGAAAATCTGCTGAATCGCTTGATGGCAAAACGGGATTGCCTTTATATTTGTGAAAGTTGATGCCATCGTCACTAAATGCGAGATACTGGCTCTCTTTGTAGTAAGGTTCTTCATCGATCACTTCACGTCCTGTATAAATAAGTGTAAATGTATCGTCATCTACAACAGCGCTGCCAGAAAAACACATTTCTTCTTCAGGAATCAATGCAGTAGGCAGTTGCTTCCAGTGAACAAGATCAGGACTGGATACATGGCCCCAATGCATAGGACCCCAGATACTATCATATGGATAAAATTGGTAGAAGAGATGAAACTCTCCGTTGTAATATGAGAAACCATTGGGATCGTTCATCCAGCCAACTGGTGGTGTGACATGATAATGTAACCGATATCGAGGATTTATTTCACTTTTCTTACTTTCTATATATTGCTCCAACTCAACTTTAGAACTATAATCTTGTTTTATTGACCCCGAATATACTGCTGCGAGGAAATAGAGTAAAATTATAATATTTTTTATGTACGCCATTTTTACTTTGAATGGCTGTTAGCGAATATGACCCTTATTTATATAATTTTGGAAATTCAGTGATAAATAATATTATCTCAAGTGTTTTATTTTGCACTTGTTATGTAAAATGTCTCCTGTACAGTATTATCAGACAGAAATTGATAAGTTTTTTCATACATGTAAATTCCTTATCATTTGTTTTGATCCTTAATAGGCTGATGGTGGTATTGTGTTTTTTTTTTGTTGTTTCAAATTAATTTTATATAATGCGTTTTCTGTGCGTTTTCTATTTGGTGATAAATTTGGTGTGTAGTAATTATTGTTAATGTAGGTATTATACATATTTTAAGAACTTAATCTGCTTGAGGCAAAAACAACTATTAATCCTTTATTTTTGCCTTTTTTAATTATTTTTTTATTTCAAGTTAATTGAAAAAGGAAAGCCACATTTTCGTAATGTACATTTTCGTGGATGACAATATTTGCCAAAGAGAATTTCCATTATAAATATCTGCAATTTTAAAAATGTTGGAAGTAATATTAACCCATTGACCACCGTAAGGCCCGATCGGGGCGCGACACAATAGATTTTCTATTGTGTCTGTGATTCCGAGGACTGATGGATTAAAGAGGCTTTAAAATACTATTCATTGATGTCAAAAATATCTACCCATACACACAGATTTCGTATGAGTCCTAATTTTTTACCATATTTATATTATTATCTTTCGCCTTTTTTATTCATGTGTCTCGTCATTTTGATTGGTCTTGTGTAATATATTCAAAACTGGATAAATAAATTAGAGTCATTTTTACTTTTCAATAGACATTTCGATCCCATATGACTAATTTTTTTTCCAAAAAAATACGTGCCTTTTATAATATTTGATAAGATACGATTATTTTTATGAAATATCCTCATATGTATTAACATATTTTTTTTTAATATGAGTAGGTACCTTATTTATTTATCCTATACATTTGTTTGTTACGCTAAACACATGCAATCTTTAATCAAGATTATTTCTATCTTATCAGGTGAGGATTCTAACTGAGGGGTAAAATTTTCGATAAGAAATAAAAGACAAGGGGCTTGACAAATATTGATAATCTTGATGATGATTTTCCGTACGTGATTCAGAACATCTGATTGATAAAGAAATTAGATCTAACTAGCTTCCTGCCCGCGGCTTCGCCTGCTTTGTCTAAAACTAATAAATTATAGATCTAACTACATAATATACCGAAGAACTGTCTTACGTGACAACCCTCCATGGATTTTCATCTTCCGTAGGTATATTCCTTAACGCTGTAATAAGCCCTCTGAACTAATACATTTTTTTACATAAGTAATTTAAAAAGCAAGAAAAAATATACATAAACAACTATTTCAACATTTGTAATATCTACATCAAGTTATCTACCATTATATTTTATAGATCAAAGACCCAGACGAGTAGCTGAATGATAATAAAAAAGTCAAAGCAAGGTTACGATTATTTACGTTACGTAACATTATTTTAATTCAATTAGGTACTTACACTGAAGACTACTGATTATTTAATGTATATTGTATAACTAGCTTTCCGCCCGCGGCTTCGCCCGCGTTTTCAGAGAAAAACCCGTTCCCGTAGGATTTCCGGGATAAAACCTATCCTATGTCCTTTCTCGGGTATCAAAATATATCTATACCAAATTTCATGCAAATTGGTTCAGTAGTTCAGGCGTGATTGAGTAACAGACAGACAGACAAACTTTCGCATTTATTCGCAATATTAGTATGGATATGTCGCAGGTAAATTGTAATATGTACTTCGCCGTTTACAAACGGCGTCGGTCACTTCACAAACGGTCGGCATTTTGTTATATATGTCGAGAATTTGTAAACAGAATTTTTTGGTTTGTATAAGGATGAGGGTTCTTGTATTTAAAACTACCTATTTCTGTGTTGTTTTAAAAACAAGAACCTAACTGTTTGTAAACGGCGAAATATTACAATTTGCCTGCGACATATACATATTACATAATTACATATTTAGCTGTACATTTTTTTAGTTAGATTAATTTCAATGGAACAAATAATTTGGTGTAACTAAAAGGAAAATCTATATATTACTAGCTTCTGCCCGCGGCTTCGCCCGCGTGGTGTTTTGATAAAAGGTAGCGTATGTTCTTTCTCAGGGTCTAAAGATTGTCTGTGCCAAATTTCATCAAAATCGATTCAGAGGTTTAAGCGGGAAAGCGTAACAGACTGCCGTGTGGTGCCGGCCTAGAATAGCACTACCCCATCTCTACCCGTGGGTGTCGTAAGAGGCGACTAAGGGTTAACACTACAGTGCACGCGCGTTCTACTATAGTAGAACGCACTTACTTATTTTATCGCCATTCATTCATTCTTACACCTAACCCCCCCAGCTCCCAGATAAGCTAAGTCGACAAAATTGCCAAACGGATTAGTATGGTGCATATTTGCAACGTAAGCGTATGTTCCTGTTATGACGTGTCAAAGTTCGGCTTCTACTATAGTAGTACATGCGAGTATTGGTGTAATAAAACTGAAGGTAAGTAAAACTTTCTTTTTTGGGTTTTTTAAATTATTATCAATGGACATTGAATGATTTAAATTTTAAAATTTAACTATGTACAGTTGCATTACTATTTCGTGTATAATGATGTATTTGATATTTAATATTTCTTTGCTTTAGCGAAAAAATGGACCCCGTATTGTAGGCGCGCGTGATGGCTGAACGAAGAATTAGAGGACGAGGAAGTGATCCAAAGTGACTCGGACGATGGGGAAGTATATGTACAACCAATGGAACAGGAAGATAGGAATCAGATGCAGGAAGCTGTAAGTGAAAATCATGCATCATCATCTGAAGATGACACGCCTCTTTCTGAACTTGTCCAAAACAATACATGTAATGACATTTATGTTTCTCGAAATGGAACACGCTGGAGTAAAACATGTCCTTTAGCAACCCGAGCAAGATCTCAAAACATCCGATTCATAAATGCCTTGATAATCCACCAACTAAACAAAGGCCAAGAAAGAATTGTGAGACGTAATTTTCTATACGATCTTTCGTACGAGCTGGTGAAACCCCTCATGGCAAGAAGATTGACAGTCGAAAACCTTCCCCGCCAATTAAAAAATAAAAGTAAATAGCTTTTGGGTCACGTAGATGAGGTACCAATACGTCATGATCCTCAAAAAATGGGAAATTTTGCCTGTGCTTCCGAGCTCGAAAAAATGGTGTAAGCGATGTACCAGATGGATTTGTCCTGATCACCAAGTTGTGGTCTGTATTGAATGTCAGGATGATGGCCAATAAGTCGGTCATCGCTTATTAGAAGTTGTTTTTTTTTGAGCTGATCTCAAACTTGCCAAAAATGTTGATTATTTTCTTGATCTCATAATTTGATCCTAATTTTAATTATATGCTATTAACATTTTATTTTTTTTTATAATTATTTGTTACAATAATTAAAAGTTTAATATTACTGAGTATTATCATTTTAGGACCACCCATTTTTTTAATATTTCAAATACAGTTTTCTACTATGGTAGAGCACGCGAGCAACCATGTAAAAAAAAAGGGCGCGTGCACTGTAGTGTTAACTACATGCAAACGGGCAGCAGCGTTATGCATGATCTCCCCCACCATCAACTGCGCTCGCCAACCCGCCTGCCAAGCGTGGCGAGTATTGGCATTCTTTCCCCCCAAATAGATTCAATCTTTGGGGGAGGCCTATGTCCTGCAGTGGACGTCTTAAAAGGCTGGAACGGAACGTAACAGACAGACAGACAGAGTTACTTTCGCATATTAGTAGATAGGGATTATCAATTAAAAAGATTTTGCTAACAGTTATACGTTAAGTCGTATGATAATTTTTATTAATAGAATGAAATTCTTACTCTACAATGTACTAGATACCTACTATTTTTGCATTAGACTCACTGATAAGTGATAACGATAATTATTTAATAATATATAATTCTTATCATTATGTAGTACATGTCATTATCAAGTTGAACCTATAATTACCAATTTATCTCGTTCAAAAGAACATTACAATATGTCACTTCGTACATAAAATAGTCGTATGTATGTAAATGTTTTTGTTTCATTGTAATGGCCGTAATGGCCATAATCTACCTACAGGTACATGTAATTTCAAACATATTGACAATAACCTTACATCACAGAATACATAATAGTAGTTTAAGTACCTAAATCCTACTAAAACAACAAATGCCAAAGATCAACATTGCCAAAAAGAGCATTCACCTTAGCAAGTTAAAAATAGATAGCCTGCGAATTCATTTAGAATTAATTATTAATTATTTGCATAAACAAGCAAATTAATATTAAAACATTTTTGACCTTATCGAAAATGACTATTTACGTATATAATCGATTCGAATCGCCTTAATGCAATCGCATAGTCCATATTTCAATAATAATAAATAATAATAATAAAATCTTTATTTACCAAAAAAGTTTAAACATTTCATCATTACAGGAGACCCAAACTAGGCTGTTGCCTGTATCTTGGGTATCAAAACGGAGTACAGGTTTCTAGATATTATGTCGAGTTATACCTTAACTATAATAAAATTTAAAATATAAAAGATAAGTAAATTTAGCGATATGTGTCTAAGTGGATTACTATGTGTGTGTGTGTGTGTGTATTTGTGTGTGTGTGTAAATGTATTATGTATGCGAGTGAGTAAGTTTGGGTGTGAGAGTATTTGTGATTCTGTGCAGATACGTGAGTGAGTGATGTGATTCTGTGCGGATACGTGAGTGTTATGTAAGCGGGTGAGTAAGTTTGTGTGAGAAAGTATTTGTGATTCTGGGCGGATACGTGAGTGAGATCAATAGGTTGATTGTACATTTTAGACCAGATCTTCGGTGTCGCTGTACGTCAATTCATGGAGCCAGGTTTTAATTATTTTCTTACATTTATGCGTGGTGTAATTCTTCAGTGATTTTGCCTTACAGACATTGTTGTAGGTGTGAATGAGTGAATATGATGGGCTTCGTCTGGCTATTTTTGAATTGTATGCAGGGAGTGGGATTCGGAAAGTTCTTTTTCTTGTTAGTTCTTTGTAATCGGGGCGCGAAGCTACAGATTTATGGGTTAGGCAGACTGCTGATAATATGTATAATTGACGAACACGTAGTACATTAAACTCCCGATATAGTTCGTTAGTAGGGAATCTATAAGGTTTTTTTAACGTCACTTTGATCAGTGCACGTTGCGCTCTCTCCAACTGCAGAATGTGAGATTTGGCGGCACATCCCCAGACCGAGATGCTGTAGTTTAATACAGATTGACACAGAGATGTGTATACTTGTCTTAAAATATTAAGAGGGGTACAGTTACGAAGTTTCTTCATTATGAAGATGAGTTTTCTAGTTTTTAATGATACCTCTGCTATATGTTGTTTATAGTTTAAATTACTGTCTAAAGTCACTCCTAAATACTTGATAGAGGTAGTGGCCTCAATATGATTACAATTGCATGTTGGATAGATAATTTTGTCGCTAGTGCAAGAATGAATTTTGATAGACTGATTTGGCGAAAGTTTGGTGTGTGCAGATTTTTTAAAGGACAAGTATTTAGTTTTTTGGAGATTTAAAGTGAGTAGGTTTTTATTGAGAGCTTCTACAATAGTTAATAATCCAGATTCTGCGATCTTGTGTGTGTTTTCCCAATCTGTACCATGAAAGATAATGGCAGTGTCGTCAGCGTAAGCTATTAAGTGGGAGTTTTTTATTGACAGTTTTAGTATGTCATTGATGTAAATAATAAAAAGGGTTGGACCGAGAACGCTTCCCTGAGGAACGCTGAATTCTATTTTTAGTTCGGAGCTAAGCTTTTTGTCAATTTTAACACATTGCCTGCGGTCAGTTAAATAGCTCCTGAACCAATTTAATGAGGTGTCTCTAATACCAATTGACTCTAGTTTCTTTACAAGTAATCCGAGAGATATTGTGTCGAATGCCTTAGCTAGGTCTAAGAAGACGCCAATGCAACAGTTTCCGTTTTCTAAGTGTGAAGATATGGTGTTGGAGAGCAATAACATTAATAATACTTATCTTTAATCTTTAATCTAAATCTTATCTAATAATGTTAATAAAAGTGTAGGTTATGGTTTTAACCGACTTCAAAAAATGGAAGAGGTTCCCAATTCAGTCGGTATTTTTTTTCAATAAAAAAATTGGTAGGTGCAACTTTATATGGAAATTCAATATAGGCAATTAATTAATATTAAAACTTATTATTTTTCGACAGATTATTATTAGAACATTAGCAAAAAACTACTGTAGGTAGGTACTAATGTAAAAAGTAGGACAACAAGAAAAGAAAGTCCTCATAAGTCATAATATTGTTTCAGTTGGTGAAAAATATTGTCTTCATTAAAATTTGAAATATTACGTGATCATCATTATACACATTACACAGTTAATATTGACACAGTATTTTAATAATAATAGAAACAGCACGTGTAAATTTTTCCATTCATAAAATACATCAAAAATTTTCCTCATTTGAAATATTATATGTATTGAAAATTTTACCACGAAATATTTCTAGGTCAAAAATTTATATGGCTTTTTCGTTGTGTGAACTATTTGAAATAAAAAAAAATGTTGTGTGGTTTTTTGAAACCACGGTAAAAGTGAAACTGTTCGAACGGTTCCGAACTCTGCTTTGTGTAGCGCATGTCGCGTGACGGTCGATGAGAGATGTGAGTCGCTTAAGACGATGTAATAAAAGTTTCACATTAAAAAAATATTTGTAAGGGTGCTTGTCCACTATATTACTTCAAACGCTAAACGCTTCTAACTTCAAACTCAATGAAGCAATATGATTGGTTTTACACACATTTCTCGCTTCACATCCTCGCACATTATTGGTGGAAGTCACAGATCAACTGCACTCAATAATCGCCATAGAGTATATCGCCCACACACATATCGAGTTCGAGTGCTGTTTATTAATCAATATACTAAAACCTTCCTCTTGAATCACTTTATCTAATTAAAAAAAAGACGGGTTGCACTCCGGGAGTGCCGGCAGAAGTGAAAACTTAATTATTAATGTTGAGCATGTTTGATATTTTGGAATGGTATCCGTCTTACGCTTTTTCGATCAGGTCACGTGTCCTGACGCGAGTTTAAGATTTTATAGCCATTACAGAAAAAGTCCTCAACGCCGCTAAAGAAGTTTTCACTTCAAAAACCGCATCAAAATCCGTTGCGTAGTTAAAGATTTAAGCATACAAATGGACATAGGGCCAGAGAAAGGGACTTTGTTTTATACTATGTAGGGAAGCTGAACTCATCTGATAACGCAACCTCAAGTTATTTTTATAGTATAGCGCAGCATCTCATGTTTTAACATAAGAGCATACTCAAATTTGAGATCTGTTTATTAATACGAGGCTTGGGATGGGATGATATATTATAGCCTATAGATTTCCTCAATAAATGTACTATCTAACAGTGAAATAATTTTTCAAATCGCACCCCGAGTCCTGATATTAGCGCGTTCAAACAAACAAACATTTCAACTTTATTATATTAGTATCATAAATTCAAGTATGACGTCAAAATTCCCCAGAAATCGTGTAATGAATATTTAAAACATTTCAAGGTCTAACAACTTATTTGTTTTGATTTATTGATGCAAAAAAAACATCAAACTTCACTACAAAATAAAAACAAATTTTAGTTGAATTGTTGGTAAGCTAAAATTTTCTCAACAATAAATGTTTCAAAGTCAAACTCAAACATTTATTTATTCAATTAGACTTCATCTAGAAAAACTTTTGAAACGTCATTACCATTACATATTTAGCCATTACATATTTTTAACATTTACCACCGATTCGGAAAGCAGTATCTACGGAGAAGAACCGGCAAGAAACTCCATAGTTATTAGTTGCTCTTTTAAATCATGTCAGTTTTACAATTAAATTTTACAAAATACATTTATGTTTCTTCGGTATACTGACTTTCAGAGTCAAGTTCGTAACTTCTTGATAAGGAAATCTCTTCAGTAAGTTGTTTCTTTCTGTCCTGTGTAGTAGTGTTAATATGTTGTTACTAGTTTTATTCGCTTTTCTTGGTGTCAGTGATGGTTATAATATTTTATTATTTTTCCCTATTCCGGGGAAAAGTCATTCGATTTTGGGAGAGGCGTATGTGCGTCATTTGACAAACGCTGGCCATAATGTATGTATTTTTTTGTTATTATTAATTTTAAATTAATTTATATTAAGAACTATAAGTAAATAGGTGTTTTTTTTTGGAATTTCCTAGAATATGGGACTTATTGCAAAATACTTAATGTAGAGTCGAAATAAATTAATTTTAATTTCATTGACTCTTGAAATTTATTACAAATTGTATTAATTAAAAAAAATAAGTTTTATTATTCATAGGTCTGGCTGATCATATTATCAAAATTATTTATTATATATTAATATTAAAACAATAAATTAAATTAATAATTTAATTTAAAAAAATACATTTTTTCCATACTTATAATTCAGGTGCTCTTCTAAAAATTAAGAAAGAAAAAATACGTTAACATTTAAAAAAAAATAGCATAACTCAATGAACAGCTGTTGTTAGAAAAAATTAAAATGCTTCTTTTTTAACGTTTTTGGATAACATTTTATCTTCCTAGGACTATAGCCAAAAATTAAAATCGGTCCTGACGTTTTCGATACTTGCAATTTGGAATAAATAAAAAAAAGTATATAATATTATTATCTATGGGGTTCCTATATCTATAGGTATAATCTAAGTACCCACATATCTTATCTATTTGGTAATATAAAATAATTAGTTATTCGTGTCATGTTACAAAATATAATCAAAACATAGTTTATTCCATTCATATATAAATACTTAGATATTTTAGTGGTAACAATTCAGTTAAAATGTATCTTACTATAAATAAATAATCATAATATCTTGTTCTCTGTTTTATTTTTGTCTGTCCCGATAAAAAATATTAAAAAAAAAACAAATTGGTAACTAATATAAATCTACATTAAAATATTGGATGTACCTACATTAAAATATGTAGCATCACGATGTTTATCAATAATAACTCCAAAATAAATAAGACGATCTTGATAAAATTTTGCATACATTGTATAATTTAGTGTAACATGTACCTACATCACAAAATAAAAAATAAAGAATAGAAAAAAACGATCACGAAGCGGTTTTCGAACCCACGCCATTCGTATTATTTTTTTAAAGAATTGAAAATAATACGAAATATTATTTAAAAAATATATTTATAAAATATTTGTAAGCTAAAATACTAAATATCAAATGTAAATAACATACAAACTGTTTTTATTTGGCAAAAAATTACCAAATATCTTGAGCTGGTTCCTAGTTGAATATCTAAGTTTTTTTAAATGCGAATAAAAACTTGTTATTAACAATTTACATCTATACTATACTGATATTATTATAAAGCTGAACAGTTTGTTTGTTTGTTTGAACGCGCTAATCTCAGGAACTTCTGGTACGGTTTGAAAAATTATTTCGGTGGTAGATAGCCGATTTATCGAGGAAGGCTATATGCTATATTATACCATCACGCTTAGGAGAAGTGCGGGTTCAACCGCGAGGCACAGCTAGTTATAAATACAAGGTCACATTAAACATACAACTCAAAACTTTATTTAGGTACCTATTCAATTTCTGCGGACGCGGTTCTACCGAATACCCGCGGCCCCGTCAATAAAGCGGCACGGCGGAACACAGTGGAGTTTAGTCGGTAGGACGGAGGACCCTGCACTCAGCAGGGTGAGTCCGACATAACCCAGGGCTCTTCCCCCGAGTGCCCTGAGTATGTCTAAATGCATTCTCCACTATATAAAAAAAGGTACCTATTCAATTAGACTTCTTCTAGAAGTATCGTCATAACATAGTTTTACCAAGGTTTTACCATTCATCATGTCATGTAATTGTAGACACTACTTATACAGACTATTTATTATTTCGTTGACTATTATCACAGCTATTATTATGCAATTGTTTGCGTTACTCGAGTAGTTAAGTACCTACTTGTATTATTTGATCATACATTACTACACTGATATGTACAAATTATGCTTTAACTTATTTTGTACTTGTACTAGCGACCCGCCCCACACTAGTGCAAGCAATTTTATTTATTTTATTTGTTTATAACACTTTATTGCACAAACTCAATTATGAAAAAAATTGGTTGTCTGTAAAGTCGGTTTACTGACGATAGTTGAACGTGACAACGTCCGATTGTGCTTCTTTGTCGCTCGTTCCGCGCTCTCGCTTGCACTTCAAGCTTTACATGGAACGCCTCAGAGCGAGGTAACGCCGCATGAGTCATGTTTTTTCGTGCGTGCAACCGGCTCTATCGAATTATAAGACGTCACGACTCACGTCAAAAAAATAAATGTGTGCCTGTACTAGTGTACACACGTAAGAAGTGAAACTTCTTTATGACATTATTTTTCAAAAAATAATTTACTATATGCAACTTTACATAAATACGTCGAATCACGCGTGGTAGGGATAAGAAAAAGATGGCGCGTAACGGAAAAATGTCACGCGTAACGAAAAAATGTTACACTATTTTTTTTCCAACCCCGATAAAGAAGTTTCACTTCAAAAATAACATTAATGCAAAAGAAAGGCATAGTTTGTACAAGAGGCGGCCTTATTGCTAAGCAGCAATCTCTACCAGGCAACCTGATGGGAAAGGAAATGTATGAAGTTTATGGGATAGTGCAAAAAGAAAAAAAAAATGTATGTTATATAATACAAACCTTAGCTGTGTCCCGCGATTTACTCGCATTGCTCCGCCCTTATTAGTGTTAGTGTGATGCTATGTAGCCTCAGCCTTCCTCGATGAATGGGCTATCTAATACTGGAAGAATTTCGAAATCAGACCCGTAGTTTCCGAGATTAGCGCGTTCAAGCTAGCAAATTATTCAGATTTATAATATTAATATAGATTCCTCTTGAGTCGCAATCTAGTTAGTGATTTAGAGTCAATACGGCCTTCATGATTTTATAAGAATATAATATAATTGTACATATATATATATTTTTTATTTTAGAAATAAAATTATTTATGAGATATTAACTTCATTCGTAACACTTCATGCTTTAAATTAAAATATAAAATGGATTGTTTTTGTTTTGCTATCGTAAAAGCAGCTATAATTAAGGTCACCGACTTTAATAAAATGTCAATGTTCGAATATTCTGGAAGAAAATATTGCAAATCTTACTGTTTTATTTCATTTTATTTAAATTCTCCTGTCTTCGCTCGAGTTTGCCCGGAATCTATACTAATATTATAAAGCTGATGAGTTTGTTTGTTTGAACGCGCTAATCTCAGGAACTACTGGTCCGATTAGAAAAATTATTTCGGTGCTATAGGCTTTATATAATCACGCTAAAACCAACAGAAGTGGAGCAACGCGGTTGAAACCGCGGGGCACAGCTAGTAAAAATAAGATAGAGCCGGTGTCAGTCACTCAAGATGGGCTTAAACTTTAAAATTAGTCGAGGTACTGAATTTTTATTATGTACAATATAAATTAAATTATTAGCTCAACATAATTAAATTTTTAATCATTAGTCTGCCAAAAAATATTAATTTCCTTCCCATTAAAAAATAACTTTTAATTAAGCAATCAAAAACGAATTAAAACAAAAATAAGACAACACATATTTTAAAACTTAGTTTTACGGTGAATTTACATCAAACGAGCGAATGTTCATTGACATTCCACCCCCACTATGTCTAATTCTTTTAGTGTAAACAGACGTTCTTACGTTGTTTTTAATGCGTTTGAAAAGATTATATGCATTATGCCAAATTATGCAATGTTCTAATATCGAACGACGACGACGACGACGACGCGGTTGGCGCAGTGGTAAAGTAACTACCTACCCCGGTCAGGGCCAATATTTGTGTGATGAACTCAATTATTTGTTCTTGGTCTGGGTGTTATTATCTATATATGTATTTATTAAATATTATATTTATCGTCGCCTAGTACACAAGCCTTAATTGAGCTTACTGTGGGACTAGGTCGATTTGTGTAATAATGTCCTATAATATTTATTTATTTATTATTTATTATCTACTGAACAACACTGAATACGAGTTTTCGATACACTGAAATATCAGGAAAGAAAGCTCTTGCTCTAGCTCTATTTTCTTTTGATGTTAATGCACAAACGATTTAAACAGTTTGGCACCTTGAAAAAAAATGTTTTTCCTGAAAGGTATTAAAACTATTTATATTTTGAAAGAGAACAAACGTTAAAATGTTCCTTATAATTAATTGAAATTAAAGGTAATTTGTAGCAAAAGATGACATAAAATTTACATTTTACACACTTAGGTACATGATAAGTTGTAATTGAAAATTTGTTATCAATGACAACATACAAGTATAGCCATTATAGATTCCTATTTTTTTATCTTTTTATGTCTTTACTAAACTAATAAAATTTTGTACGGAGATAATATATATTTTTAATCGGTTACCACGCGAGTAAAACCACGGGAATTCATTTCATTAATTCACAAAGTCTTTAAATTTATTATGTACTAGCTGTGCCCCGCGGTTTTACCCGCATTGCTCTGTTCCTATTGGTATTAGGGTGTTATATAATATAGCCTATTTTATATTGACCTGAGTTGATAGTAATATTCATGCAAAATTTTGACACAATCCATACAGTACTTTTTTAGGACGTACACAAACAAACAGACAAAAAAATCTTATAATATGAGGAATATTCAAATATGGATATTAAGGATGTATTTGACTTTCTTTGTCTTTTAACAGTTTTAGTTTTATTTATTATCATAAAGATAAGAGTTTAGTCGTTTGTATGCTAACGATGCTTAAATTAACTATCCCTCAATATAACTATTTATTATGGACTAGCTTACCGCCCACGGCTTCGCCCGCTTTGTCTAAAACCTAATCACTACATAGTATAAAACAAAGTCGCTTTCTCTGTCCCTATGTCTCTTTGTACGCTTAAATCTTTGAAACTACGCAACGGATTTTGATGCGGTTTTTTTTAATAGATAGAGTGATTCAAGAGGAAGGTTTAAATGTATATGTTTATATGTATATGTATATCGGGCAATCCTCGAAATACATTTCAATTTCACCCTTTGACTGACGTCAGCGTCAGTCTCGGGCGCGAACGCAGCACAGGCATCGCACGCGCATAAGACGCCTCAGCTAGACAACGACTGAGGAAAATTGTTTAGTAAAAAGCCGTAATATTACATTTATTTGGGCTTTGGACATTATGCCAGACCTGAGGTTCGACCAGTCCAACCTGCGAGTGCCCGAGCTTCGGGGTTTGACTATAAAACATAATATTGTAAAAGGAGCGTAGCAGAGAGCGAGCGCAGTTTTAGGTGCGTGCGTAGGTAAATTATTATTTAAAATGAACATTCGAGATAATAACATAAACTTATTAAAGTAAGTACATTAGTTCTTACCATAATTACAGTTCAAAATAAGTATATATTTAACGAATATTGCATATTTAATCTTGGGAACAAACTTTGTTCCCAAGATTAAATAATAAATATGCAATATTCGTTCGTTTAAATTACCTTAATAACAGAAGTATTACTTTGTGAATTACGTAAAAAATGTGGAAATATTACAGATATAATATTAGTATGTAATAGTATAGTTTATTACAAACATAGTCTACCTTAGATATAATATAATAGAAAAATAATGTTTTAAAAACTCATTAAGTATTTATTTTTGCTATTGAGTAAACGTGCCTGGAGCACGTTTAAAAACATAAAAAATCTTTCAAATACTTTTTTTTAAGCTATTGCATAGCTTCTATCGCGAGCCTTGAACGCGGGCACCGAATCGAGAATTTCCGTAACGAAAAAACCTCACGCTCCTCACTCCGACGGGCTCGGAGGTGTGGCTTGAAGGTGTTGAAGGCATGCTATGCAATAGCTTTACCGCGGCAGTCCCCGAGTGCCACACGTCTTTTTATTTGTATTTGTTTTTATAGCGGCAACGGAAATACAATATATTTTGTGAAAATTTCAGCTTTCTAGCTATCACGGTTTATGAGATACCAGCCTGGAGACAGACAGACGGTACGGAACCCTATTTAAAAATAAATCTATATATTATATACTAGATTTCCGCCCGCGGCTTCGCCCGCGTTTTCAAAGGAAAACCCGCATAGTTCCTGTTCCCGTGGGATTTCCGGGATAAAAACTATCCTATGTGTTAATCCAAGTTACCCTCTATATGTGTGCTAAATTTCATTGTAATCGGTTCAGTAGTTTTTACGTGAAAGAGTAACAAACATCCATACATCCATACTTACAAACTTTCGCCTTTAAAATCGTATTAAGAATTAAGATAGAAGATATATAACTCAAAGGTGACTGATATAGTGATCTATCAACGCACAGCCCAAACCACTGGACGTATCGGGCTGAAATTTGGCATGCAGCATATTAGGACATAGGCATCCGCTAAGAAAGGATTTCCCGAAATTCTTGCGGGAACGGGGAAAAACGGGGATGCACGTACAAAGTCGTGGGCGGAAGCTAGTATACATAATATTATTTTTGTGCAGTGAACAGAAACTTAATATATTATTCGACCAACCTGTTATATTGATAAACAAAATAATTAATTAATTTTGGGCGTCCTTCTGACTTTCACGTATAATTTACCAGAAATTTCTTAATTGTATAAAATTAATCTTGAAGTTAATTGCTTCTTAATAATTAATGTAGGAATAAATAAAATAAATAAATAAAATAAATAATGTAGGAATTTCTTCATTATATTCATAAATAGTCCAGGATTCCAAGTAGGTATAAATAAATATAAGTATTATTATCGGATTATTACCAAGTAGATTATATTATTTACTAGTGGTCCGCCCCGGCTTCGCCCGTGGTACCTACATGTTTAAACTATCCTATCTCTCAAGTTGGATCGAAATGCACATGGTGTGCGAATTTTATTATAATCGGTTAAGTGGTTTAGGAGTCCATTGAGGACAAACATTGTGACACGAGATTTATATATATATATATAAATCTCGTGTCACAATGTTTGTCCTAAATAATATATATAGATATATATTATTTATTGTATTTATATCCGACGACTGTCTGTCTGTCTGTTCGTTCGTGGTTCTGTTCTATACTACTACACCAATTTTCATTGATTTCAATAATGGATAGCGTGGTTCTCTAGCAAGGTTTATTACATGACTAGCTTTCCGCCCGCGGCTTCACCCGCGTTTTCAAAGAAAAACCCGCATAGTTTTCGTTCCCCGGGGATTTCCGGGATAAAACCTATCATACCTATGTCCCGGGGTAAAAAGTAGCCTATGTCCTTTCTCGGGTATCAAAATATCTCTATACCAAATTTCATGCAAATTGGTTCAGTAGTTAAGACGAGATTGAGTAACAGACAGACAGAGTTACTTTCGCATTTATAATATTAAGTATGGATTAGTTATTTTTGGATAAAGCAAGTCATGCGCAGAAAGCTTGTATATAATAAACATGTTATTATAAAATGAATACAAAATTTGTTTCTAAGATATAGTTCAAACTAGCTGTGCCCCGTGGTTTT
>CAJQZN010038389.1:0-14408 GCA_907164685.1 Colias eurytheme | reverse complement strand
CTCCTGTTGGTCTTATATTAGCATGATGATAATATTATATTATAGCCTTATAGCCTTCCTCGATAAACGGGCTAATCGGAACAGTAGTTCCTGAGATTAGCGCGTTCAAACAAACAAACTCTTCAGCTTTATAATATTACTAGCGGCCGCCCCGGCTTCGCCCGTGGTACCTACATGTTTAAACTATCCTATCTCTCAAGTTGGATCGAACTGCACATGGTGTGCGAATTTTATTATAATCGGTTAAGTGGTTTAGGAGTCCATTGAGGACAAACATTGTGACACGAGATTTATATATATTAAGATTATAGGTAATAAGAACAAAGAGACCAGTCACGGTTTTTACACGTCTAGATTTATTATTGTAATTATAATTAATGAATTAATGTATAACACTATTATCTTATCCAAGTCATTTATTATTATGTGCTGTTAATAAATCACTTGATGTAACAATAACGTCATTGTTATAATTATACTACTTAAATGATAATTTTTAACCGTGTTTGTAACCTTTGATTAAATTAATATGTAATCTTATATTATTTTATACTTTTTCCTCTAATGTACCAAAGGTTGTCTGGAAGAAATCGCTCTGAAGCGATAAGACCGCCATTTGTCACGCCAGTTTAATTCGCCAGTTTAAGCTATATTTAAGTGTCTGTATTTCTTTTTTATTCTCTTTAAGTGCAATAAAGAATTTATAAATAAATAATAAATAATCTATAGTTTTTTGATGCATTCATTTGAGTAAAATTCTTCATGTAATTTCCCTGAAACACTTTCCTTATTTTGTGTTTAAAATCATAAAAAATCTCATGACGCCTTTGAATATACATGTACATAGCCTAACAAAAATATTTTATTAAATCCATACTAATATTATAAATGCGAAAGTAACTCTGTCTGTCTGTTACTCAATCACGCCTTAACTACTGAACCAATTGGCATGAAATTTGGTATAGAGATATTTTGATACCAGAGAAAGGATATTGGATAGGTTTTATCCCGGAAATCCTATGGGAACGGGTTTTTCTTTGAAAACGCGGACGAAGCCGCGGGCGGAAAGCTAGTACCTAATAATTATGTACTTTGGCAATTCTAAAGCGCTAAAAGAAGTCCAGTTATGTATAAACTCAAATATTTCAGTTTGTACATAACTAGCTGTGCCCCGCGGTTTTACCAGCAGTGCTCCGCTCCTGTTGATCTTAGCGTGATGATACCTATCCTATCCTCGATAAAATATGGGCTATCTAACACCGAATTTTTCTAATTATTTAAATCGGACCAGTAGTTCCTGAGATTAGCGTGTTCAAACAAACAAACTCTTGCTTATAATATTAGTTAAGATATGTAAATCAGTTTTATTACTCCCACTAACTAGATTTCTTCAATGTTTCAGGTGACTTATATAACGCCGCTACTTATGAAAAACCCACCACCCCTTTTAAGGCAGATAGACGTATCACATAATGCGGATTTATTACCTGGTATGTTATATTTTTTTAAATTAACATTAATATATAATTAATATTTACTTAGAATTTTCAATTAATAATATTTCAATTTATTTATTTGCATTTCAAAAACAATATAAAAGAAAAAGTGAAGTCCCATGTCCCCTAGTGGGGTAAGGGGCAGATGCATTATACATCTGTTTCACTGATCGATTTTCTTTAGGGACAAGTAGGTGATCAGCCTTCTGTGTCGTACCAGATCGAGAAATTTGTTTTTCTTCATCTCCACCGGGAATCGAACCCAGGACCCCTTGGTGCTACGCTCACGCGTCAACCTCTGTACCAAGGAGGCGGCTGATAAAAATAGAATATAGATTTGCACAAAATATTTTGAACATAGCAAAAATATATTACCTTTATCTTAATATTATACAAGGTCATTCTATTCATGCAAAATATAGAATAATTAAACTTGTTCTTATAAATAATAAAACCAAAATAAATTAACGTCTTCAATTTACAAAGTTTACTTAATATTATTATTTGCTTGAACGTGGTAATCTCAGGAACTATTTGAAAAATTATTTCGGTGTTAGATAGCCCATTTATCAAGGAAGGCAATAAGGCTACATTATATGAACACGTTAAGGCCAAGGAGCGGAGCAATGCGGGTAAAACCAAGGGGCACAGCTAATTCGTTAATATACTCTTGAGTTTATAAACATCCATACTAATATTATAAATGCGAAAGTAACTCTGTCTGTCTGTCTGTTACTCAATCACGCATAACTGCATACTGAACCAATTTTCATGAAATTTGGTATGGAGATATTTTGATACCAGAGAACGGACATAGGCTACTTTTTATCCCGGGAAAATGGTGCAATCCCGGAAATCCCACAGGAACGGGAACTATGCGAGTTTTTCTTTGACTGCGCGGGCGAAGCCGCGGGCGGAAAGCTAGAAATGATATAAATAGCATGACTGCACGTCTTAAGCTAAGATAGCAAATAAATTATATTCACTGGGAACTGATTAATATTCATATTTGAGACATAAAATTGTATTACCATTGAGTTGAATAAATTTTTTTTGGCAATATTAATATTAATAGTTTGGTAGATTATTGGTACTGAATTTAACCAAAATTTATGAGGATTGCGTACCAAAATAACAATGAAGCTATAGAAATCTTTATATATAAAAATGAATCGCAAAATGTGTTGGTAAGCGCATAACTCGAGAACGGCTGAACCGATTTCGATATTTCTTTTTTTATTGTATTCCTTGAAGTACGAGGATGGTTCTTATGTAGAGAAAACGTAATTATGTACCACGGGCGAAGCCGGGGCGGACCGCTAGTATTAGATAAAAATGCTTTTCATTTTTCAAGAAAGTTGCAAGAGAGTCTATTCTTCCAATAAATAAAGACCTCTGTCAGTCTACCAAGCGTTTGTTTACTGCAATATGTATATCATAATTATCATTAGCCCATATAATATGTTCCCACTGCTGGGAAACGGGCACCTTAAGAGGGTAAAGACCATAAATCCACCACGCTGGCTGAGTGTGAGTTGGCGGATGTGACATGTAAGGTTTGACGTATGCCGTAAATCCATACTAATATTATAAATGCGAAAGTAACTCTGTCTGTCTGTTACTCAATCACGCCTAAACTACTGAACCAATTTTCATGAAATTTGGTATGGAGATATTTTGATACCCGAGAAAGGACATAGGCTACTTTTTATCCCGGGAAATTGACGCAATCCCGGAAATCCCTCGGGAACGGGAACTATGCGGGTTTTTCTTTGGCTGCGCGGGCGAAGCCGCGGGCGGAAACCTAGTAAATAAATAAAATAAAATAATGTCGTCGAACTTTTGATTCTAAGACATGTCGGTTTCCTCACGATGTTTATTATCATAATGTTTCATATAATGTTTCAGGTAGCATATTCGACGTGCAGAAGTTTATGTCCAAAGAGTTAGACTTGCAAGAAATACAGCTACTGTTCCCAATAATGCAGGAGCTCTTACGGGCGACGCTGCAAAGTGACCAGATGCAAACATTCATGCATGACCCTGAAGAACGGTATGATGCTGTTATTGTTGAATGGCTGTTCACGGAACTTGGGGCAGGGTAAGTTTATAGAAAGAAGTTTATTACGCCTAGTGAGACTACTCACTAAATATTGAATACCTAGTTCTTATTTAAGTATATTATAATAATTATTTCTTACTAGCTTTCCGCCCGCGGCTTCGCCCCCGTTTTCAAAGAAAAACCCGTTCCCGTAGGATTTCCGGGATAAAACCTATCCTATGTCCTTTCTCGGGTATTAAAATATCTCTATACCAAATTTCATGCAAATCGGTACAGTAGTTAAGGCGTGATTGAGTAACAGACAGACAGACAGAGTTACTTTCGCATTTATAATATTAGTATGGATTTATTAATCTCGTACAACTGCATCCTGCGTTAAATATAAAGTAGTATGTGTGATAACCTTTAGGATCTGGGTTGAATCCTCAATTAAAATAAACAAAATGTAAAGATACTAAATATTGGAAAGGAAAAATTAAAAAGGAGCGTGTTTTCTGTGCACGCGTGTCAGAAGCGAACTTGTTTGGCAAGATTCAAAGATAGCAAAATCGTCGCCTAAATCCACGACGTGACGGTACTGCCATGACGCGACCTTGAAATTTGACTTGCCTAAAGAAGTTTCACTTCAATAAATTAATAATACAATAAGCATGTAACCTTTTGAACTTAGTTGTAAGGTAGAATTGGTTGGTTTCTGTATTGACGATTTGTAACAATAATTATAAACATAGGTACACATAAGCTACGAGAAATTTACGTCATTTTCAATACATTATTTTTCGATTCCAGATTGTCTTCCGTATTCAACTGTCCGCTAATTTGGTCTACATCTACAGAACCACATTCTGGTATATTAGAACTGATAGATGAGCCCCTGAATATTGCGTACACTATCTATATTTGGGGGAGAGGATATTCCCTGGATCTCTACAGCCGTTTGCAGCATGTATGGTCGGTGATGAAGATTAAGTATTATCAATGGTATGTTTATTGTAGTTTTATTATTTCAACTAGATTTCCGCCCGCGGTTTCGCCCGCGTTTGCAAAGGAAAACCCGCATATTTCCCATTCCCGTGGGATTTCCGGGATAAAAACTATCCTATGTGTTAATCCAAGTTACCCTCTATATGTGTGCTAAATTTCATTGTAATCGGTTCAGTAGTTTTTACGTGAAAGAGTAACAAACATCCATACATCCATACATCCATACATCTTTACAAACTTTCGCCTTTATAATATACTAGAGGTCCGCCCGCGGCTTCGCCCGTGTTTTCAAAGGAAAACCCGCATAGTTACCGTTCCCGTGGGATTTCCGGGATAAAACCTATCCTATGTGTTAATCCAAGTTACCCTCTATATGTGTGCTAAATTTCATTGTAATCGGTTCAGTAGTTTTTACGTGAAAGAGTAACAAACATCCATACATCCATATCTTTACAAACTTTCGCCTTTATAATATATATTAGATATTAGATATTAGATTTAATTATAAATAATAAAATTCCCTAAATTTATATTATGAAGACGAGATATTTGTTTGCTTTGTTTTTGCTACGACTTAGCTCAAAACTACTCTATAACAGTGCATTCACATCAAACGAGCGAATGCTCATTCTAACCCCACTATGTCAAATTATTTTTAAGTAAACCAGCGTATGGCATTCTTTCGTTGTTCTTAGTGCGTTCGAAAAGATTCTATGCAATGTTCTAACACTGAACAACACAGAATACGAGTTTTCGTTTACACTAAAAGATCACGAAAGAATGCTCTTGCTCTAGTTCCAGCTCTATGTTCGTTTATAATCTACTTAATATTATAAAGCTAAAGAGTTTGTTTATTTGTTTATTTGTTTGAACGCGCTTATCTCAGGAACTAGGTACTGGTCCTATTTGAAAAATTATTTCTGTGTTAGATAGCCCATTCATCGAGGAAAGCGCGCTATATAATATTATATCATCACGCTAAGACTAACAGGAGCGCAGCCACGCGGGTGAAACCGCGGAACGCAGCTAGTTTAAAAATGTAAAATGCAGAGTAAACTATCTTTTACTACTTTTAAACTTGCTATATTAACGGGTTGTAAAATTTCCTCGCAAACAAACATGCCAGCATTTTACTCAGTAATGAATAACATTAACAATCAATTTTATAGTTTAACTAGCGGTCCGCCCCGGCTTCGCCCGTGGTACCTATATGTTTAAACTATCCTATCTCTCAAGTTGGATCGAACTGCACATGGTGTGCGAATTCTATTATAATCGGTTAAGTGGTTTAGGAGTCGATTGAGGACAAACATTGTGACACGACATTTATATATATTAAGAATAATAAATTTTGTATTTCAGGCAAGGCCAAGACATAGACAATGAAATATTCATAAACTCATACAAATCAGCTGTTGAATCTAGAGGATTCAAACTACCCACATACGACGAAGTGAAATACAACGCTTCACTTATGCTGGGAAACTCTCATATATCTAGCGGTGATGCTCATAGATTACCACAAGCTTATAAGATGATTGGAGGATATCATATTAAGGATAAAATTGATCCTTTACCTGCAGTAAGTTCATTTACTATTACTCTATAATCTATACTAATATTATAAAGCTGACGAGTTTGTTTGTTTGAACGCGCTAATCTCAGGAACTACTGGTCCGATTTGAAAAATTATTTCGGTGTTACATAGCCCATTTATCAAGGGAGGCTATAAGGTATCATTAGGGTAAGACCAACAGGAGCGGAGCTACGCTGGTGAAACCGTGAAGCGCAGCTAGTATATAATTAATACTCTATAATTAAATAATTTATTTTCTTTTGCTAACAAAACAGTCATAAAAAGCATCATAAACTATTTTCATCCTAAAATTAAAGAAGAAAACATATAACGTGATAATTATATGTATATCTCCTCACATTTTACAGGATCTGCAAAAAATCATGGATGAATCTCATGAAGGAGTGATTTACTTTAGCCTCGGAACTATGTTAAAGGGTACCACAATGCCAAATAAAACAAGAAATGATATAATTGGCTTTTTCGGTTCTTTGAAACAAACGGTCATTTGGAAATATGAGACACCAATATCTAATCTACCACCGAATGTTCATGTTGTTCAATGGGCACCACAACCTAGTATATTAGGTGAGAAATAATATTTATATATATAACTAGCGGTCCGCCCCGGCTTCGCCCGTGGTACATATGAAAAATAGATGTTGGCCGATTCTCAAACTTACCCGATATGCACAGAAAATTTCATGAGAATCGGTCCACCCGTTTCGGAGGAGTATGCAGACTAACATTGTGACACGAGAATTTTATATATAAGATATAACACTAGCTGGTATCCCGCGGCTTCGCACGCTTGGTCAATATCTATAAAGAGGAGATAGATAATGTGAAAATGTTTATTTGCTTTTATAGTATTAAGTATTTCATATTTGATAAGGATTTTCATAAATTATTTAAATAGAAGATACGGAACGATTGTCCGTTGCCACAATTTAGATAATTTACTTTGATAGATATGCAAAGCAAAGTCTGGAAAGAACAGTATTTAAAATGAGATCAAATTATTCTTATTTACAACGTACCATAATACTGTGGGATTGAAATAATTAAATGGTGGTTTGCTTGTAAATACTTTAAATAATTTAACTTTATTCCGCACGCACACTTCGTCTTACATCCCCCGCCATAACCCTTTCTTCCCTCTCGCACACCTCATACCTCTCTTTCACCCCTCACCGTTCCGTTTCCCACAATACTTAATATTAAAAGTTTTCAAAAATAGTTCAAAATATAATAAGAGAATAATTCGCATACACTTTTTAAAGCTTGCATCATGTTATATTTATTTTGTATGCCATACTCTAAAACAAACTACATTTTAAATATTTATGTCTCACTATTTTGCAGCTCATCCCAATACCGTACTATTTATGACGCATGGAGGTCTTCTATCCTTCTTTGAAACTCTTAAATTCGGTGTGCCTATAATCGGCTTTCCAATGTTTGGTGACCAATTTACAAATATCAACAGAGCACAGAAGAAAGGCTTTGGAAAACGATTTATACTGGGACAAGATCCGTTGGAAAAATTATTCGAAACAGTCAAAGATATGATTGAGAATCCCAAGTACGTATTTGTTGTATTGTTTTTTTTTTAGTTTATATACAGGGTGTCCCACTGCAGTTGGTATACTAAGCTCAAAGGAGGTTATAGTTTTGCATACGCTGATTTCGTAAAAATACTTATAAAATTCCAGACGCATTTTTTTTTCAAATAGATGAATTCTTAAAACCCATAACAAGCAACCCGCCCAACTTTACCACCAGCACGTGAGCTATCGTTTAAGATTATGTTTTCATAGACAAAATGCTCACATTATCGAAGCGGTATATGCCGGCTGCGCGAAGCTAGAGAAGAAAACATGGATTTTCAGGAAAAATTTTGCAAATAATTTTTGACGTAATTTTGTTGTTTAAGTATTTTTTAAGTCATCAGTGTACATGCAAAACTACAAGTCTCTTCGCGCTTAGTATACCAATGGTGGGATTATTGGGATAGCTTCTTTCGTCTTACATCTAAATAGTGTATGTTTTTCGTAATTAAACAATATTTTATCCAATGATTTAACATGTTTAGTACAATTATAATTGGAATTAATAACCTTTATAATTTTTAAGTACACTGCATCCTACTAATTGATGTAGAGATGTAGAAGATGTATGATAAAATTATTATGATTAATGTTTAATTATATAACTGTGCCTTCTTACTTCTCTAAGTACCTAAATCTAACCTTCCCATATAATTTTACAGATACCGTGAACGAGCAAAGGAATTTTCCTTAATATTCCACGACCGTCCAGTTTCCCCTGGAACAGAATTAGTCCACTGGGTGGAGCATGTAGTCCGGTCAAACGGCGCGCCGCATCTACGCTCTCCCGCGCTTATGGTGCCCTGGTACCAGAAATGCTACCTCGACCTACTTTCTGTTGTCCTAGTACTTATTTTAATTGTTGCGTATTTATTAAGAAAGTTATGTACGATATTGATGAGTAGATCAATGGTTAAAAAGAAAACTAATTAAATGTATGTTAAGTACTCTGTAAGTGGAGAGATTTTACATAATTCAGTAATAGAGTTTGATAGTAATATCTCTTAGTAGCGCCTGTAGGTAATAAATCGCAAAATGTATGGAGGATGTATTTTGTTGCCACACTTAAGTGATAGTGGCAAAACTTTATGGAGTTTGTTATCTATAAGGAGGATAAGAATCAAACAATACAATATTTGCAATTGGCTAGCACTTCTGCTTTCAACTGGCACTAGAGATCACCTGAGATGATATTATTACGTCTTCACAATCAAAAAACGAATTCATTTTTTTATTTGTAAGTACTTAAACTCACAATTTGACTAGTCTGTTTTGTTAATTTACTTTATGTATGTTCATTTATGTATATTATAGATTATTATTAAACATTTTCATTAAATAAAGATTGTTTTAAGTATATAATCACTCTTTTATTTCTCATATTACTAATAATTTAAATGTTCACTAACAATATTATATCCATAAATAATATCATACTTCATGTCATTCATTCAATAACTTCTCAAGTTAAATTTTTTCCTTATCATATTTCAAACGATCGTGATAATCAAAATAAACAACACAATAAATAAAAAACATTATATTTACTATTTATTTACTATTTACAATTCACTGTCTCTTCTTCTTGTCCACTTTCCTACCTCTAAAGGTCAATATAATCCTTTTCACAACTGTTACAATGACAATTAAAACTATTAACACAAAAGCAGCAAAGTCTAGGTATATCTTCTGGTACCACGGTAAGTCTAATGCTGGTGACCTCAAGTGGGGAGCCCCACGGGTCTTCACCACGTGTTCTACCCAATGCACAAGCTCCTTGTCCGGAGTCACTGGTCTGTCGTGGTATATCACTGATAGTTCTTTCGCTCTGGCAGCATATCTGAAAGTAAAATAATTGTTAAAGATTGAACGTTTTTGAAGAAAAACTTCTTAAGGTGTGTTGAGAGTAAACTTTCATGGTCGGTCATTTCGTGGCAATACCGTCACGTCAAAATTTAAGGCGATGATTTTGGTATCTTTAAATCTTGCTAAAGAACACTTCAATATGTGTCCTTTATGTGTCATATTGTGCTCGGCACACACGCTCTTTTTATGTATTTTTGTCAAGTATTTTACATAATTTCTGTTCAGTAATGATAACATAGCTGCGGTAAGATATAACATTGTATTTGCAATAACTATTTTTAGCAAAATAGTTGACCGCCTTCAAATTGTTAGAATTAGACCAAATTAAAAAGGACCATCAAAATCGGTTCATACAGTCCGAAGTTGGACGTAACAAACGTGTAACAAGCCTATCAAAATACAGTCTTATTTAGAAACTTCTCCTCGTTTTCAACTCTCCTTCTACTTAATTAAGTTCGCATTTCTTTCGTGATAATTATTTAAATATATATTTATAATATTATTATAATTAGTTTGTATATATGAAAGTACTACTTACTTTGGATCTCCTAAAATTTCTTCAATAGCCTTTTTAATATCACCAGCCATGGTGAATGATAACTGAACTTTTTTGGCAAAACCTAGATGTACTGCTCTTGCAGCATTTAAATGTTGGTCAGCAAATGCTGGTATAGCTACTATGGGCTTTCCGAAGTGAACAGTTTCAGTAGTTGATAATTGACCACCATGAGTTATAAACAGGACGCAGTTTGGATGAGCTGTAAATTAAAAAAAACATTTAAATTCTATCTTCAGAACAAGTTTTATCAAGTGTTTAAAGCTTCTGATTGCATATTATAGCCTGCAGACTTCATAGGAGGTATCATACAAAATTTAATATTAACATGCTCACACATCACAACTTATTTCAATGCTTATTTATTTTAATCGTTTTATCATTTTTATGAAACAAAAATAGAGTTATTAAAAATTGTAACGGACAGGAGCTATAACTTTACACACATGTACAAATTACTATAATCACCTAATATACTCTGCTGAGGTGCCCACTTCACGATGTGAACATTGCTAGGTGTCCCTGGGAGGTCCTCTTCGAATTTCCATAAAATTGTATATTTCAATCCACCGAACATCTTCAATAGACTCTTCTTCAATTCATCAGGCAAGAGTCTACTCTTTAAATTACTTCCCATACTGAAGTAAATTAAACCATGTTTGGCACCATCTAGCAATTTCTTCAAATCCTGTAAATACCTATAGATTAAGACTTACATATATTTCTAATTTAAGATACCATGAAATTTGTGAGTTCATTTTCCATTCTTGGTTTTCAACAATTATGCACTTTTCACGACATTTTTTGGCCAGGACGACCAAATTTTCGAACAGCCTACTATTATCATCGGTTCTACAATATGGACACCTTCAAAAAGAAGCGCGTATATCTCTAAGACTGGGAAAACAATCACAATGTGCCTAACGTTGAAACGCTTATGGGCGGCGACGATCACCTCCATAAATTGTACTGCCTGCTCCTTAAGTGGTTGTCGTATAAAAAACATCCACTAACTTAACCATGTGCTATTTTATATTAATCTTTTATAGTTAAATATATTAAAATATTACCTCTGGTAATGGTTTCACTTCACGATTAATATGATACCCTCCCACTGGTTTGAAGTTCTGTGGCAAAGGTATAGATTTGCCCATCGATGGATGTGAATTACTCAAAACAAGAGAAGCATTGTATATAATGTCTTCTAGTGGCGGAACTGGGTATCCACGTTTTTTAATCGCTGGTACCAACAATCGGTCATACTCTATGTATTGTATAGGATCCGTCACGCTGAAAGAATAATTTGATTTAATATAACAGTATTGTTTTGTTAATTTTAGTTAAGATAACTTCAAAATTTCACGAAGTTTTGAAAATACTGCAGATAAAAAATTAAGTAAAATAATAGAATACAATAATAGATGAAAGAGAACTTTACTTTTAGAGTGAAGTTTTTGTGGCACAAAACTACTGGGCCTATCGGAATAAAATTTTTATGGGACCAATTCGACACCATCCCGCATCAAACAAAAAAAGAATCACGTAAATCGGTTCAGAAACCTCGGAGTAATCGGTGTACATACATAAATCAAAAAAAAAAAACATACCGGCCGGCGAAAAAAAAGGAGGAGGTTATCAACCTCCTCCTTTTTTTTGAAGTCGGTTAAAAAGAACCAAACAAATAAGATGAAATCATACTCACAAATATTGTAATACAATTCCTCCTACATGGAACAACAATTCCTGAGCTCTTTGGAAGAAACTCAAGGGTGGCATGTTAGGAGACATGGCATCGGTAGTATATGCTGGGTTGGGAGCATCATGAGCCAGTCGTAACACCATACGGTGAGGGTCTGATGATGACAACCAGATGTATGGACAATCGAATACAGCAGATAATCTAAAAATACATAAGGATATTTTTTTACGGAATTAAATTATTAAAATATTATATTAATTATAATTATTTAAATTATTAATAATGTTTACGAAAAAAAAAATCGTTCGATATTATTTTTCCTTCGTTTGTGGCTAGAGAGTAAATTTCAAAGCCCGAAAAATTGCTCTCTTTGATTTTGTGGTCATTTTTGAAAATATTTTTCTTTCTTACGCTCTTATGTATGCTCTTAGTATGGATAAACTCTTCTCACTTCAGAAGTGAAAAATTTTAGCACTATTACGCAGCATTATTAATATAATATACACATAATTATATTAGACCCGGATTCTATCAAGCGTTATATTTACATTCATTCATAAACGATCTATACGCTATATTATCTACTAGATTTCCGCCAACGGCTTCGCCTGCGTAGTCAAAGAAAAACCCACATAGTCCCCGTTCCCGTGGGATTTCCGGGATAAAACCTATCCTATGTGTTAATCCAAGTTACCATCTATATGTGTGCTAAATTTCATTGTAATCGGTTCAATAGTATTTGCGTGAAAACCATACATACCTACATAATTACAAACCTTTCCTCTGTATAATATTAGTATAGATATATCAATTTATAGCTTACCCAGCAATATAGTCGAGGAAGATCCATTCTATAATAATAACATCAAACTTCACATTAGGATCAAACATCATCTCCTGTACTTCTTTATGTTCAAAGGCGTGGACACATGATTTCTTCAAACTGTCAAAAAACAACGTAACATTCGAAGGAATAAGATTGGTGTTCATATACTGCTTAATATCACCCACATGATCTAGAAAAAAAAACATTATATTATGGAAAAGAGGAAATCCAGGTTTAAAAATTGTACACACACAAAATTAACATAAAGCACAGATTGACGCCAAATCTTCCAGACACTTTACAATGATCTTATTCACGAGTAGTTATTTTCTAAATGTACAAAACTATAATAAAACACACAGACTGCTAGAAAAATAAATTAAAAACTAATAAATTACCTGGTAAATATTGTATGTTATGGCTCAAATCTATTTCTCGTACATTGGCTGGCCCTTTACCTTTTGGGAATGGCGTCAAATATGTTACCTGAAATGAATTGTTTATATTATAATTTACGTGACTTTTTATATCTTCCCAAAAAAAATGAGCGTGTATGCCGATCACACATGTCAGAAGTAAAACTTCTTTGGCGAGATTAGAAGACCTAAATTGTCGCCTTAGGTACCATGACGTGACGGTATTACCATGACGCAACCATTTTAATCTTCATCTTCATCATCATCTTCGTCTTCATCTGAACAAGTGAATTAATAAAACCATATTTTCTTACCTCATGACCAGCCCTTGCTAAAAGCGAGACTACACTGTCTCCCAATATGGAATGGCTCTTCGATGCAATTGGGAACACCACCATTATCTTGTATCCAGAACAAAAGGTGATCAGCGTGGTGATCACCAGCCCGAACCATATTGACTTCATCTAAAGAAAAATAACAAAATATTAACAAGTTTTTACAGCAGAAATTGACTAAAATTAATATAGTTTTTCATGCATATTGCTAAACGGGAGGTAGTATTGTTTTTTTTTTATTATATTCGTCTATTTTGCTCTTTTTAAAGGACCTGCTTTTCGCTTTCCGCTTTTTCGCGGCTAAGCGATCGTCAGATAATGTTCAAGATAAATTTATATAGACCAAACTATGAGTTTATCAATAGCTTATTCTGAGTCTACTTTCAAAACTTTATTTATCCCTTGGCGTTCGCACGTGGTATGTTCAAAGGCTAATTTACATTTTACTAGGTTCGAACCACGGCTCTACCCGTCAGAACTGAGGCCACGATTCCAGAAGCGATTAAGTCTTATCGTGATAAATTTTAATAGGCCAGTAGAAATCGACACTAAAAAACCCTAAATTCGCAAAGCACGATGTAGATTTGAATTTTTGGTATGTTGTTTGGATCAGTTAGGGTGATGTAAATCCCAATTTGCAACTTCGAAAAAGTTGTGCTCGCTGCGCACCACGTGATAAACTGCGAAAATTTTGGACTTTTTTCACTTTTTGCTCTAAAAGTCATAAACTATGCGTTTCCGACAAGTATGATTCAGTACATAAATTAAGTTTATTAAATTTGCAACAATTTAAGCCTAACCGCAGCTCTCTAAACCTTATAACGACTAAACTGTGGCCATTCGAAGATGGTTCATTTTTCCGGAAATATTGAAATTTTTAGTTTTGCTCCCGTTTGAACCAAAATATTGGCAAAAACCGCTCGTTCTATGAGAAAGTCGTATAATAAAGTTGTAGTGCATTTAATTTTCTTTCATTAGAGCA
>CAJQZN010038386.1:897-20394 GCA_907164685.1 Colias eurytheme | reverse complement strand
ATAGCTACCCCAAAAACCATGAAAATGACACCCATGACGAAAAGATGGCAAATTTTCGTCGGCGCCATTTTGGATTTAAGTTTTGTCAAATTGCTTTACCCCACCAATCCGTTCAACAACCCATAAAAAAAAGAGGATCTCAGTCAACATAATTTTTAAAACATAATTTTAAATTACAAATAACTGGAATATGAAACTTATACAGTTTACTCTTATAAAGTATCAAATATTTCAAATCACGAAAACGACAGTATACGCACAATAATCTTTTTCTAATTCGTTTTTATTTTTGGGACGAGGAGCGATACACCCGTCCTTCCAAGAGCGCCTCTGAGCGCGGTCTGACGACCCGCGAGAGCAAAATGTATGAAGAAATCGACAAGTATTTTTAATTTAGCTTATAATTGAAATAAAATTTTGATTTAGATACAAAAAAATTATCACAATCTATAAAGGACTATATATCCCTCAATAATTTATAGGTAAGAAGATAGATTAGGCTTTTAATTTTCTTAAAAGTGTACCGGTTTAGACCCCATTTTTTTGCATTTTATGCGATCATTGTGCTGGGAAAATCGTATTTCAGTGACAATTTTGTATGACGTCGTACAATTTTTATAAGATGATCGTAGAACTGAATATATTATCTTTAAATTAAGATATTACTTTGTTCTCACGTGTAAGTGCTTTGAGTTAAAATTGTACCGTAAAATAGCGGTTTTTGTTAAAAAACTGTTATAGCACCCTTAATATATTTAATAGATTTTATAAATAGTGAATGATTAATAAAATTATATGAGAAAATTCCAAAAGTAAATATGTATGTAACTATATTGGAAATAAATATCGAATCTTTGGAGTGGGTTATTTTCTGCAATTTTACACCTGGCTTGGATCTTTGAGAACATTCTCTCAGATATCATTCTTCTTCCTGCAATCCTAAAACCCTTCCCAGCACCTTTATAATAGGTTTTATAGCGGGTAGCTATATTTCGCATTGTCATATTTTGCTCGCACTGCCAGAGAATTCCACATACAACCATTCACAACAAACCTTAAAAAACTTCTTTCTGGACTTTGCACCATGAAATCGACCTTTCAGCTGCCTTCTAGAAGATATCACTTACCAAAACTTTGAAATATTGTATCAGTAGTTGTACTCCGCACCTTCATAGATGTCTTTTTTTGACTTCGCACTATAAAATCTGACATTCAGATGCCTTCTAGAGCATTTCACACAATACCAATTAGATCAAACCTAGAAACTCCCAGTACCTCTTTAGCTATTTTTTCTCTGCTTTGCACTGTCAAAACTATCTTCCTGCTTTCCAGTACATCCCATGTACTAAAGACTACAAACCTTGAAACACAGCACCTCCACACCTGGCTTGCACCTTCTAGTTCTTTCCACCATTATTTTCAACAAACCTTGAAACACAGCACCTCCACACCTCGCTTGCACCTTCTAGAACGTTCCACCATTATTTTCAACAAACCTTGAAACACAGCACCTCCACACCTCGCTTGCACCTTCTAGAACGTTCCAATATCGTTATTTTTCTTGTCAACAAACCTTGAAACACTTTTCGCAGTATCTATACAGCGGGTTGTTGTTTTCAGCCCGGCATTGCGCGCACAGCCAATAGTCGTACAGATCCATTTCACTGTCGCTGCCGTCAGAGTCAGTTTGCTCCGAGTCAGCGAACTGCAACTCGCCATCGTCGCCGACCGACACTTCGATCACTTTCGTCGTTATTATTTCGTTCTGAAATTAGATGTGTGGTTGGTTAGTGGAGGTATTTTGCATTATTTGCAAAGTGCTATACTTTCTTCTCTTTTAGTTGTAGTAAAAATTAACGGATCTCTTATTGAATATTAATAAACTTGACCAAAACAGTATGATCCGACCGCGACACAATAGATTTTCTATTGTGTCTGTGATTCCGGGGCCTGATGGATTAAGATCACTCTTTAGTGATAAGGCCGCCCTCTGTGCTAGTTTAGCTATAAGTTTTAGTTTTAAGTAATTTGTATAACTAGCATAGTAAAGTGTTATAAATAAATAAAATAAATAAGATTGTATTGTGAGTCAAATGCAAAATAAAAGTTATAATAAGTGGTAATAACTCACGTCGCTCTGTCCAGACGACTCGCAGCCAATCGGCCCGTCGTCCTCCGACTCGGTCGCGGGCTCAAACTCGCGCTCCGCATCGCTGCCGAGCTCAGTGTCGCTCGTGTCGCGCACAAAATCTATAAATATCGATAAACTGAACATTTGCTTATGGGCAACACCGGTTGTCTATGGTGCCACGGCGCCGCGTTGAATTGTCTATGCTCCGGGCTGGCGGCTGTCGCTTTTGCTGCTCGAAAGTTCCTTTTTTTTTGTACAACAGACACTTTTGTTTAGTCTTTTTTTAAATCTCAATGCTTTTTTTTTTAATTTGACCTCGATTTTTTTTTCTTTTTTTTTACTCGATTCCAGTATAAGTAGTTTTTTAGCATATATTTCATGTGTATATTTTTTTTCTGTCTAATCGTATCTTTTTTTGTAAGTTATTTTTTTAAACGCCAAATTATTACATCACATGCACAAACCATACAAATACAAAATAAAATGACAAACATAAGAACACGCTACTTACCAAACTAAAACTAATTAATCTACAATTAAATAACAAATACCAACGACATTTATAAGACAAACAACAAAAAAATGTCATAAAAAATGATGGTCATGCGCAAATCAGATAAAAAACATTCCTTTTTGATAACACTTAATACAAAACAAGAACAAAAACGAATGAATCATTTGCATATTACGAATGCATAGATTTATGCACAACCACATGTTACAAACATCTAATTATGTTAGATAATAATATCAAATAAAATTATCTAAATCCTAAAAAATATTTTAATAGCACGATGATTTATGATGCAGAGCGAAGCTATATTTCATGATTTTGTTGATTTACTGAAACTTTGATCCAGATAAATACAAATAAAAAAACAATTTTTCGTCTCTTTTTCACAATTTTTTGACAATATTCAGTATATCAACAAAGCATCAAAGCTCGATGATATCCTTAATAGCTAAATCGATCTTCAGATTCCATCCTGGCCGCGTCCCGAGCACCGTGTCAATCTGACAACATTATCAGACATGTTAGTACTTGCACTTAATGAGAGTGACGCCACCGCGCAGTAATTTACGTCTTTAGATATTAAAATAAACATTCTTAGTATTCTTACCAATGCGTGATAAATGTTAGTGTATGCGCTCGATATGATCGATCTTAATATTTTAAAGATTACTCTATTTGTTGGCATACAACTCAAAAACTACCATTAAACATTTCTGTGATCGATAGAAAGCCATATATTAATTATTAAAAATAAACTTTTTTCATGCCAGGTCAATCCGGGCTATGTTGAGGCAAGCGGCTAGTATTGAATAATTTTGAATGCTGGGATTTCTTGAGTAAATATTTGCTGCGAAGTGGACGATGATGGCAAAAAATGGGGATACCCCGATCAATGTTTGGCAAGTTAGTTATTAACCTTACGTAATGTTTTTTGTTCAGTTAGCTGATTACGAATCAGCTCATATTTATATATAAACATTTGTATATTTTTATCTGAGGATCCCAATAATGATGGAAATTTCTCAAATCGTAGCCTTTTCTTCTCTATTCTTTTTTGATATGAATCGAACAATACAAAAAAATTGCAATACTTTTTTTCTGATAAAAGATATAAGTAAAGATGAACAATCAATGAATGGTCCATTTGTTTTCTTACAAAATTATTTTTAAAACGCGGTAGGTACAATTTAAAAGAGAAACTACAGTTTCTTGTTGGCTTTTCTCTGTAGAAACTGCTTTCCAAACCAATGCAGTAGGTAGATGTTAAATCTATGTTATGACGATTCAGAAGTTCTTCTAGAACTGTAATGGAATATATGTTGAAGCTCAAAATATCTAGTCACCAATTATTATTCGCTGAAATGGTGTGGGTTATAAATGAAATCATCACAAGTAGGTATAAAAGAGCGTTCGTGTCTCGTACCATTTATATTCAATTAGAGCCGTCCAAAATTGGCTAATAGCTGTACCATACCTAACTTCAAAGCGTTTCAAATACGCATTGCAGTGTCCGGTGCAAATGCAATGCCTTGTACGAGACAAGTCCCAACAGGTCTGCACATTCGCTTGACTCACGAATGACGCGACGAATGTACAAACACGCTTCCTACACTAAATTCTGTTTATTTTCCTGTTCTATCCAGTACAGTCGTCACGAGAAGCTGTTATGTTTTTTTTTGCAAACGTTTTAAGTAAATGCCTGTTTTATACAATTGTACAGTCACAAAGAGAAGCTTTCTTGAAAATGTAATAGGTACATATAACATGCAAAACGTATCATTGTATGACGTAGTACGGTAGGAGCTACGATATATTTTATCAAGGTCACAACTTACATAGTAAGTTCAATGTCAGAGATAATAATGAATTGGATTCTTTAAAACCTGTTTCCAATATTTAGGAAGCATTTAGGTTTGAAAAAAAAAGTTTAGTTTGGTTTGTTTGCAGACTTTGCAAAAGTCGCTTTTTCACTTCTGCTTTAGTATGGATATAAAGAGCTTAATCACAAAACAAATAGATTCGGACACAGTTTTAAGTGTACAGTGTGTAGGTTTTATTCATATGTAGTTTTGAAACGGATCTGGCTAAACTTATAGAGAAATTCTTATGATTATCTCAAGCTTTTTTTCCATAGAACAGGAATAGTTTTTTTTATTTGTTTTATGATCAATGAAGCATAATAATTAAAAATCATTTTTTGTATTAGAAACAGTGATATATGTACATATTATGAAATATGCTCATAACTGTACTTAAAGTATTTATTTAGCCACGCAAAATTAATAATGAGTAAACGTTGATACCACTAGCACATTAAAAAAACATATCAAAATGCGTAATAGGTATACAAAACTTATCAAAACATGTTTTTGTTTTAAAAATTATCATGTTGATAAAATTCCGTGAACAACAGATGTTAATTTGAGTAAATTATATTACTTATACTTGATAGTATAAATACAAAACTGTCTTTGTATTAAGCGAAAAAAAAATATTAAGTTAACCTAACCTTTTTTTTGTAATTTTTTGTTGGATTCTAAACATATTTGTGAAAACAAAGTTATTACTTAGTTATACTGCTTAAAGTGTGTGACACTTATGCAAGCTATAACTTGTTTATACTACATGGAGTTTGACAGTACTTGTTAACATAATTATATACAAGCATTATGTATGTACATCAATATTTTTCAAAAAAATCAAAAGCAAAGACAATTGATGATTATATAACATGCAAAAAATTACTCTTATCCAAAATATATAGTAAGTATAAAGAAGTAAAAAAAACAGTTTTTTTTTTAATGAAACAAGAATAAAAGCATGATAAAAGCTTATTCACTATTTTAACTATAGGCTTTATTTAGTAATTAATGTATGCGAACAATTGAACATAGATAATTTTCTCAAACTACTAAAAATGTCTTCATTAATTCATAATCGTATTATCTGAGCAAATTAATAAAATAAATAATATTATTTCCACCTATAGCAACCTCCTGACACATTCATATTAGTTTTTTTGCGCTGTATAACATGGAATGCTGCATGCCTGCTTGGATTTATATTTTTTGTGCAATGTCATGCTTCGCAACAAATATACTATGTAAGTACATAATAATAATGATTTATAACTACATATTTTATAAGAACTTAAGAACTTATAAGTATTTATTTATAAACAGCATAATTTTAAAACAATACGATTGAAATTGTTCTTCAATATGGAAAGACATTGTTTTTCTTACAAATTGTGATGTTATAACTTAATTAACTAATTAAGTTGTTAAAATTCAACTTAATTAATTAACTTCAATGTAAATTGCTTAAGCAATTGCCATTTAAGTTGGATATTAATAATAATAGTCACATTATTACATACTAACAACATCATAATACATAAAAAAATTAGAGTAATAATTACATACATATAACATAACCCCCATAACCAAAAACATGCAGAAGAACTACAATATATAGAATAGATAAAACAATACATACCAGTTTCTTTTCCTTGTATACTGAAAATGGTCTCCGTTGAACAACGCCTGCTCCATGAAGGTTCTATAAGGAAAATGTGATAATTATTAGTTCGAATTTGTATTTAATACTTATTTTAATGTCTTTTTATTTAGTAGACATCTAAATAATAGAATTATAATTTTTTGTACAAAATGAAGCATAAAGGCTCACAGAAAGTAAATGTTAGAAAGAGAAGTCAAAATTTTCTGAAATTGAATTATGTAGAAGAAATGGGACGTTAAAATTGTATTTATTAAAATCACTCATAAAGTTCATGAATTATTATCACTTTTAAACATAATTTAGTTTCTGCTTAATACATTTTTCAAAAATATCGCTGATTTTTGACTTCAGAGGAACCAAAGAATATTTTAATTCAGTAATAAATCTGAAATAATATTAAAACCTGAAAGATATAATCAAAGATCAGTGTAATAAAAATGTAAATAGAAATCTTGGTTAGTTAACAATTTCAATTTCCCGCTTCTTTATGTCCTATAATTTACCTCACCAATCCAAAGAGCATTATCAATTTTGGCACAATTAAAGTTTAAATTGAAGTATGTTACATATGAAATGAATACTTGAATACATTTTTCAGAAGAACCTTTTACATTACTTCTTGGGTATGCATCACAGTATCACCACGCAATGAACAACACATAAAATAAATAATGAACGAACTTTGGCCTTCAAAATATACTACGGAATTCTCGTAACCTATAAACAAAACAACACATAGTATAATATTAAACACAATAATACCTGAAGAGTAGGACGCTGTTATATTCATAATATGAAAACGGTCGAATTATAAGGAGTAATTTAACTCCAGGATAGTAAACTACAACAACGTATGAAGAAAAGACTCGTTTGAACTCGTACTTTTTGGTACGATGGAGGAAAAGAAAGCTATAAAATTCAACCAGAGACAAAATGCCTTGATTCACTACGCCCAACTGTCAACTAATTATTGCCAGTTAACAATATGCTGTATGATGAATGATGATGCTGCAGCTGTTGAGATGAAATAAAAAATATAATAGAAGCTTATAATTAAAAAATAGGGAAGAATGAATATTTAAAAACACGATCAGTTTTAAATGAAATTTTTCTATAACATGTTAAATTTTTCAAATGCTCAATGAATATAATTTTAAACTTCCCTGTGGACCCTGTGTAATAATAATTTGTAATAATCTAATAAAGAAAACAAGACAAAGAAACAAAAATCAAATCATTCATCGATAAACATAACATTATGATTATGGGTACGCGCAGACAGAGAGCGTTCTGCGTTCCGCGTTCTGCGTTCTGCGTTCCGCGTTCTTTGTAATGTGAAGGATCTATAGCGCCGGCGCACACAGAACGCAGTTAGACCGCGGCGGTCATTCGGAACGCTTGCGTTCTCGCGTTCTCTGTACAGAATTACAAAGAACTCGCGTTCTCGCTATGGCTGGTCCGTCTTCTCCAATTGGTATCTTGTTTTTCTATTTCAGATTTTAAATAGTCATGTAACTCATTGAAGCTATTTATTGACATTCGAAAATAAATACAAAATCTCTCTTCATCTTGAAGCAGCTCAGGGATAAGAATACTAAATTCTCCCATATCATCTCGTTTCGTGTTGATAGGGTGTACCCAACATTTTCTACTTTTTTTTGACTCCTCTAGACTCCACAAAAAGCAAAGCTTCATCTTCGGAAGATGAACTTTCGAGAGGCATGTTTCACGTGCGGAGAGTCACGAAATAGAACGCAAATGTCTTGAACGGCTCCTGTGTGCGCTAGAACGCAGAACGCAGAACTGACGAACGCAGAACGCAGAACGCGGAACGCAGAACGCTGTATGTCTGCGCGTAGCCTATAATATACACTTCACATAAATATAATCTGTTGACTTTCATAGTCTGTACGTTGTTCCTCTATAGTCTGTAGTTGTTCAAAAAATTTCCTTTTCCTTGTGGCATGGTGTCGGCTTAAGGTGAGTTTGTATGTTTTTATCAGTTATTGCATTTTATTGTGAAAAATTATTACAAAATATTGTGTCGTGAGTTTCTGTTATTGTAGGGAAATAAATAAAATAATTTAGATAGTTATTCAGGACTTAAATAAGTTTTCGAAAACAGTGGCACGTGTCGTAGCATTTTTGAGGATTATTTTCGAATTTCGCTTAATATCATCACGAATATATCATTTTAATAAGAAAACTAATTCGGATTCCGTATTTATTGTTAATTTTATGAGCAATAAAGTGAAATACTTAGTGAAGAGGTTATAACACGTTGACCCATAATTTCACCATAACTATTGATAAGGTGACAATTTGTTGTTGTAGTTGCCGATAAAGCAACCACAATGCCGCAGAACGAATACATTGAACGCCATCAAAAGTTATACGGTAGAAGACTTGATTATGAAGAGCGTAAGCGAAAAAAGGAGGCCCGTGAACCTCACAAGAGGGCCGAGAAGGCGCGCAAACTACGCGGTATCAAGGCTAAGATTTATAACAAAGAGCGGCGCAATGAAAAGATTCAGATGAAAAAGAAGATCAAAGCGCACGAAGAGAAAAATGTGCGACAAAATACAGAGAAAGTTGGCGAAGGAGCGCTTCCCGTATATCTTCTTGACAGAGATGTCCAAAATCGTGCTAAGGTTCTGTCTAACATGATCAAACAGAAAAGAAAGGAAAAAGCCGGTAAATGGGATGTACCAATACCAAAAGTAAGAGCACAAGCTGATGCGGAAGTATTTAAAGTCCTCAAGTCTGGTAAATCAAAGAGGAAAGCGTGGAAACGCATGGTCACTAAAGTCACATTTGTTGGAGAGAATTTCACAAGAAAACCGCCAAAGTTCGAGAGGTTCATTCGACCAATGGCACTCAGGTTCAAAAAGGCACATGTAACACATCCAGAATTGAAAGCAACGTTCTGTTTGCCTATTATTGGTGTTAAGAAGAACCCAAGTTCACAGATGTACACAAGTCTTGGGGTAATAACAAAGGGTACAGTTATTGAAGTGAACATTTCCGAGCTTGGTCTTGTGACTCAGGCTGGCAAAGTTGTCTGGGGAAAGTACGCTCAAGTTACCAACAACCCGGAGAATGATGGTGTCATCAATGCTATTCTATTGGTTTAAAATCTATTGTATGAATTGTTTTTCTCTGATAATAAAAATTGAACAGAGCATCATGTTTTATTTTATCCTTTATTTTAACCCATCTTATTCGCTTAGTTCTAAAGGTTAGTCAACTTATTTGCATAGAAAGCCTAATGCAACAAGTAAACAATCCATATAATACAGACACTATTTTAATTTACAAAAAATTAAATATGAAATTACACATTTGATCAATATTCACAATGGAGTAAATCTTGTTTTTAAAATTACTTATCCAAAAGGTAAAGCATATTTTACTCTTTAGTTTTACAATCATAAATTAGTATCTACAACATTGCTAATTTTTTTAACAGGAGCCAAGATGCAGATCTTCGTAAAGACCCTAACAGGGAAAACCATCACCCTTGAGGTGGAACCCTCTGACACTATCGAAAATGTCAAAGCCAAGATCCAAGATAAGGAGGGAATCCCTCCTGATCAACAGAGGTATTAACATTTTAATTATACTTTATGTAAATTAGAATTTAATGTAAAGTTTTTTTTTTGTAATACACCTAAAAATCATGTAAAGTACCTACAATAATTAAAAGTTAACATAGGTATTATTTTATTGAAAACTGATAGAACTGATGAAAACTTCTGTAAAACAAAATTCATTTTTTAAGCCAGTAAACTTTCTGATACTATTTGTTTTAAACAACTATTCATGAATATACTTTTGAACAATAAAATGTGTTATGAAAGTAGCTATATATTTTATATTGATTAAATACTAATATAAAATCCACTAGATTGATCTTTGCCGGTAAGCAGTTGGAAGATGGTCGCACACTGTCAGACTACAACATCCAGAAAGAGTCCACACTCCACCTGGTGTTGAGGCTGCGTGGTGGTGCCAAGAAACGCAAGAAGAAGAATTACTCAACACCTAAGAAGATTAAGCACAAGAAGAAGAAGGTCAAGCTAGCTGTACTTAGGTTCTACAAGGTGGGTTGATAAAGTTTTTGAAGTGAAAACTTCTTTAGCGGCGTTGGGTATAAAATCTTAAACTCGCGTCAGGACACGTGGCCTGATCGAAAAAGCGTAAGACCGATGGATATCAAACATGCTCATCGTTAATAATCAAGTTTTCACTTCTGCCGGCACTCCCGGAGTGCAACCAGTCTTTTTTTTACGTTTTTAGCTAATTATCAATGTCATGTCATTATTATTTTAGTGTATAAAACTTGTGAACAAGTCCTTTCTCTGAATTAAATGTTTAGGAACATTCTACTTTTTTTTACACATTATAACGAAAATGACATAAATTTAAACATCCAACTTTCATAAAAATAGAGAAAAGGTTATAGGTATGTTCTGATGCAAATTAATTAATATTATCGGCAAAATTATGTTCCTATTTCAGTTTATTTCAGAATATTTTATAGTTAGGTTAATAATAGGGTAGTATAAAATTTGAATATGAAATTAGTGATTCATAGAAAAAAAAAAACATGTGCAAACATAATGCATATCATTGATTAGTCATTTAATTCAGTTCTTAGAATTTCCAAATACCTCAACATGTTGTGACCTGAGATTGGAATGTCAGTTCAGGAAACATAAATATTTAACAGCCCTTAAACTTGTTTGAACTTGTCCTTTTAGTCTCATTATAATATGGAGGACAAACTTGTTCAGTTTTGCTTGACAGGAGAAGAGGGTGAATCACATGTGTTTTGTTGTTTGCTTTGTAAGATGGTCCTTTGAAATATGAATAATTGACATGTTTTTATGTACTGCTAAACTTCACATATTATTTTTTGAATAGATGGTGATGGTTTAAAAATCACAATAAATAAAACACTGTTATACAGTACTTACATTTTATTGAAAAAGAAACATTTTCAAGACAATTAATAACATTAAAAAACAACAAAGAAAGTGATGAAACAATACTGAATTTAAAAGCATTGTTCTTTTTGAAATAAGTATAAACGCATTAGGCCATTTTCCCATTACGATACGCACAGGCGATTCAAGTATCCTGCAAGTCTCGGAGACTAGTCGCCGCGGAGTATCATACATTGTACCGGTAGCGTAGTGTGCGAGCCTACATACAAATGTATGTGAGATACTCCGCGGCGACTCGTCTCCGAGACTTGCAGGATACTTGAATCGCCTGTGCGTATCGCAATGGGAGGAATGGTCTTAGAGTATCACAATTATCCTACTAAAATAAACAAAAACTACATTTATTCAAAAACATTTTCAGGTTGACGAGAACGGTAAGATCCACCGCTTGCGTCGTGAGTGCACGGGCGAGCAGTGCGGTGCCGGCGTGTTCATGGCCGTCATGGAGGACAGGCACTACTGCGGCAAGTGCCACAGCACCATGGTCTTCAAGGACGATGACAAATGAATACCCGCTACTTAGTGTAAGATGAAGATGTGTGGTGCTCCGACCGCTGTGTATGATGGATTTGAATAAATCTTGACACAGTGTCAGAGTGTTTGTGTGTTTTATTTACTCCGATGTGTGTGTGGAAGGTTTTGAATGTGTTGTGGATGTATTAGTTGTGTATTTTGTTATTGTCAGCTTAATTCGTAGTAGTTTTTCAGTTTGGGGTCGCGGAAAACGAGCCACGGACCACAGCCACTGTTGGCCAGCGACAGCCACTTGACACATGTTTTCCTATACTTTGTCGCGGACACTTCATTAGCGAGTGGTCGCCATCGACTACATGTGTGCGGTGTGTCTATACATAATATATAAAAATAACAAAAATCAAGTGGCTATAGCTGGCCTCCAGTGGTTATGGTCTGTGGCCCGTTGTCGCTGACCTTTAGTAAAGCAGTTTTTATTAAATATCAAGTAGTAATGTTTTATTTTGATAAAATTTAATTTCATATAATTTTCAATTGAATTTAACCCATTGAGCCCCGAACGGCCCGATCGGTCCACGACACAATAGATTTTCTATTGTGTCTGTGATTCCGGGGCCTGAGTAATTAATATTATTGTTTTCCATATTTCGAATATCCTATCCTATAATTATTTGATAAATTAGTTGAAAATTTTCCATTTAAAATCAAGACCAGTTAGTTGCCTGTAATCATTGTTACCTCTCCCAGTGTGAATGGTGAAAAATAGGTGACAGATAGTGTGTGTTGATTTTGTGTTGAAATAAGATTTAAAGCTATATGTTTTGCATTCCTCTTTCCTATAGTATCTCCTTTTCATGATTAGTACATATGTATATCCTTTTGTAGTGCTCATAGTTATTGCTTGTTGTAATGGCTAACAACCAGTAACTTAGTAGTAGACATTTAAATTTAAGTAATTTCTGACATTAATGTTGTATTCAAATTAAGTATTAAAGCAAGTTAAAATGATAGGTTACACTAAAACCAAAATTATGATACTATTACAATCCATACTATCTATAAAACACGTGATATTCAATAAACAAGTAATACACACAACTACATAAGATTTTTTTAATAAATATGAGACAAAACAGACACTACAAAAATATCAAACTATTTGACAACATGATTGAGAAATTAACTTAGATTAAGCTGTTTTTTTTTCAAGCACGGTAAGTATTCACCCTTTTCAAGAGCGAAGATAGCGGATACGAAGATCAACACATTTATTTTTTACTTTTCGTAAATAAATTAAATTCTCGAAAATTTTATGCGTTTTATTTGTAACACCATTCGACTCCTATTTATTTTATATTTTTATGTCAGAGCCAAGTACTACTAAACTACCTAAAATGTACATCAATGTATGTACATACATAGTTGTATAAACTACGTACCAATAAGTACAGTTAAATTAATCAATACCACTGAATAGTTAATAGTATAGACACAGAATAATCACTAGTAGCTAGCTGTATAGCACACGAATAGAATAATGCCAAGGAATAGAAACTGCTATCGCTAATTTATTGACATTAGCTCATGAAATATTTTTGATTATTTTTCATCAAAAATCATTTTATTAGAATAGCGCAAGCTAACTAACCAGTTATGTTACTCTTATGTACATATTTCCCTGAATATACCAAATTGTTTTAGCTAGCCGTGAAATAGTGTCCAAGCTTAACTGAAACCTACACATTTTCATTTAAAGTGGATAAGTAGGTATTAAAAGGTAATAAATACAACGATAAAATTATAAGAATGTCATAAATTATATTGAAAAAACTTATAGGCGAAACATGTAAAATACAAAACATGAAAAATTATCATCATATCAAATGATATCTTACGAAGTTCCTCCAACGGAAAAGTTCTAAAAAAATTCGAAACCCGCTGGGGACCTGCAATGATTATTAACAAAATAGTAACTGCTCTCTACAACATGCCGATGTGGCTCTACGCAGCGAAGCGAGCAATGCAGGCAGAAGAGGGGCGTGCACTGTTGCCACATTTTACACACACACACACACACACATTTACCTACTTAATTCTACACAAAATAATATTATGACGAGGAAAGATTATTTGTAATGAATGAACTCCAATAGCGATGGATCGGTTTATAACTTGATTACTGAGTTTACTGACTGACCGGTTAGCTTGCGCTTGGTTGATAGTGGCCCTGCCTTCCAAGCCAGATGTCGTGGGTTCGATTCCCACGCGGGAAAAACATTTGTGTGATGAAAATAGATGTTTGCTCTGTGTCTGGGTGTTAATTATCTATACAAGTATTTATTTAAATTTATATTTATATGTATGTTTATCAGCCATCTGGTTTCCAACACAAGCGGAAGCTTAGTATGGGAACATAATATCGTGCAGTGTGTGAAAATTTTCCTGAACTAAGTATTTATTATAAAATTCTGTAAGTCATCATCATATATCATATTCTATATCATCGAGTTATTTCGCTATACAAAAGTACCTACGGGTATAGCTAATAAAAGCGTATCTATTTTAAATGAAAAACTCCTTTACGCGGGTGGAAACCGCGTGAGGGCCTGAAGGCAGCTAGTAATTTTCAATACTACATCACATGATACCAATGTAGGAACAAATTATAAAAAATAACCAATACATGCATTCTGCCGGCTGCCTTGATTCTGCCCCTCCAAAATAAAGTATGGTGGCGATGGCGGGTCTATCGGTGAGACGCCCCATGGGCACAACGGGCGGTAACGGCGAACATTGTCTACTAATAGGATTAACGTCCGGCGTACATTTAGTAGGCTAGATTCACCTGGGTCAATCTGAACAAGCATCTGGTTATATTAAAAATAATCTGGCTAAATTTTAATTAGAAATTTTCATTGAAAGCTAGTACTATTTATGTTTTAGAATCCATATAGTAGAAGACTACATTTACTTTTGTATATTCGCTTTGCTTTTGTGTATTTACCTACTTCTGTTTAATTTTCTGGGGAGTTTGCGTTATATAGGTACCTACTTAGTTTAGATGTCTGTTGATTCCACTGGGACGGGCCTAATGGGCAGTCAATAACTTTATGCATACTGTAGTTATAAACTAATAAATATAGATTTGATTTGATTATTCCTGATACCTATTTGATTTAAGATGTATCGACTATCGGTGTAATTGCTGTGATTCATGATAAAACATAATACCTATAATGGAGTGTAGAGAGAAAGGAAGGGGTTGACGGGTAAAATAAAATAAAACACAGGACATTCAATAAAATATTTATTCAATACTGAGAATATAATAATTGTCTATCTTATTGCTAAAATTACTTGGATGAATTTTGTGCAATCTCAATATGTATCAGATTTGGCAAGATCCATACCGACCGACATTAACTAATAGGAATTGTCTATGGACTCTAAAGCGTTGGGTTTCACCTTTTGGTAATTTCTATTTCTGATTCTAATTTAATTAACAACTACTTGATGGATATTTTTAGAATTATTTGCGAAGATATATTACTATTTTGTAGATATATTTTCATGATATTTATAATTAGGTTATATTGCACATTGATATTATCAGATCCACAGTGGAATGTTGCTACATCGGATACCATCTACACAATTATATTATTCTTTGTACAGGATATAAATGGCCCTATTTCATTTCATTTAACAACATTACCCTTAGATCCCACATTAAATTCTAATTTAACCTATTAGACAGATGCAATAAAAAATGCCGTCGAACACTCTAAATACCTAATTAAGCATTGTAAGGGTCCCAACAACTACTTAAAAGTGGAAACATAAAGACATTTTCTTTAAATTGCAAATGCAGTTAAAAATAGATTATAAAATAGACTTTATGATTGCAATACGGTGCAATGTTTTTGGTAAAATAACTAACACTCCGAAAACAAGGAAAAGGTATGCCTAGTAATACAAACCCACAACCAATCCATTATTTTAGTACAATTCCACAGACAAAATAGAAGCAGAGACAATGAAACACAAGCTCACACAAATTTAAAAATTAACAGCACCAAAATTCGTCAGAGGAGATCTAATACAACAAACGATTTTAGAAATATTTTTTTTCATCTCTTTTTATATTAATATTCCGCTACACGATTATAACAAGAAAATACAATTATAATTTACACATTTAATCATAATTTAATCTATTAGGAAAACATATATTAAGGGTACGGAGGTCAACTACGATTTTACATAAATGTTGCCAGCATTTATTATTTATACACATTTTACACAAAAAATTACTCAAAATATAAAAAGCTTAACTTAAAACTAAAAATTAACTTAATCACATCAAACCACGATTCAATTTTAAATTGACACATAATTACAACAGAAATAAATATTTATACACAAAGTATAAAAAAGACACAAGAAAGATTAGTACTAATTTGATTTGGCATTAACGTTATTATACAGTTCAAAATTATTGTTTTTTATTTGAAATTTAGTAAATCCGATTAAAGATAATATTCACAAAAGAAAAATCGAAATTTTTTGATGAACTTTAATTTTAAACTAAACAGTTGCAAAAAAGATAATTAAAAAATTTAGAAAGTCCCCATAGAACATATTTTTCTTTTTGGCCACATTACTTTCCTATATTTATGTACTTTTCTATATACATAATATAAGTATGTATTAACATACATTTTTATTAAGGACGTTTTAAGAAGTTTTAAGTGCCGAAGTGCGACTCAACATGAAATGCCAAGTCTAGAATATTATTTTCTACAAAAATATTAATGTGATGCATGTTTTGTAAATTTACATTATCTAATTCACTTTTATTTAATTAACATTAAAGAAAGAACATTTTTTAATATTTAAAAATTTTAAAGTCAATTTGAAATCTAATATACACATACAGACCTGTTTTATGAAACCTTTTAAAGTATATATTTTATTCCACGAACATTATCTACTAAATTTCACAAATTAATCATATTATGTTTATTATTATTTTCACGGAATATGTATTCCTAAACCAATTGTTTGAATAAACTTTGTAAAATCGAATTAAATCAAAAATAAAATTTAAAACATGGAAATATAAGTATTTCTGGCCTTATTAAGTTTTAATTTCTTCACACGACTGACGACACTCGAAAATATCACCCAAACCACACTTTTTTATCCAACTAAAGAATTTTGTATTTTAAGAATTGGCGTCAAATTCCAACAAGATTTTTATTTTTGGTACAATAATATGAATACTTTCTTAAAACCTACTTATTTGGCGTAATCTATTTGCGTTGAAATAAATCAAATACTATAAAAAATATAGAAGAGGTCTCAATATTAAAAATTAAATATATTGCCATAATTATCTAAGACGACGAAAAAAAAAGAATTATAATATTATTTTTCAACATTTTGTAACTTCCAAACTAAAGCAACGTACGTTATTTTGTTAGAACTATTCTATTATTTACAATTTCTTTCTCTCGAAATGAAATACTAACGTTAATTTGCAGTTTCTTGCCAGTTACAACTATGAAACATGCATAAAATTTTTATTAAGCTATTGCATAGCTTCTATCGCGGGCCTTGAGCGCGGCGACCGAATGTAAAAATTCCGTAACGAAAAAACCTAACACCCCCCACTCCAACCGGCATAGCGATGCGATGCTATACAATAGATTTACCGCGGCAGTCCTCGAGTGACACACGTATTTTTTTTTGGTAGATAACGTATTTAATCTAAAACGATTACAATTTCCAACATCAAGTGCCAATTGGTACGTAATAATAATGGATTTTTAAATTTGACACGTAATTATAAATTTTCAACAAATTTATGTGCGTAATTTTTTTTCATTTTGTGTGGTGTTGCTAGACCAATGAAATGGTATCATAGTTCGATATTTAAATAAGTTTAATATCAACATCAATTTAATAACTACCTACAAGATTTTATTTTAATTTTAAACAGTTAGATTTATTATGAATACAGTAACGTTTTGTAGATTTACGTCCAATGGTATATAAGTATATAATGTATATTTTAAAACAAAAAAATTAACAGTTCACTTCTGCAAAAAAAAAATCTTGTTTTCGAAGATAAAATACCATTGATTACTTCACCACACTCCAACAAATGTTGAAAGTTAAATTGACAATATTACTGACAATTACACTGAACGCCGCTCAGAGCTCGCCGTGTTGTTCCTCATTTTCCGATTTTTCCAGAACCGGTTTTATAGTCTCTAATAATTTGGCCAGCGCTTGTTCCGTCTGTAAAGGAAATAATTTTATTATAAATAAAATTTGTAAACAATTTACTTATGCATCATTAGAAGACGTTCGTGCTCTTTCGAAAAGTCTGCCCAATAGACGCGTCGGCAGAGTTTTACTAAAGACAATTTTTGAGCGTTATTGCGAGCTTTGTTTATTGTTCGATGAAGACGTAGACGTAGATATTTTAAGCTTAGAAAAAAAAAATAATGTGCACACAGATTAAAACTTTACCAGAGCAACTTTGCGAATTAAAAGGCTTATTACACTACGCGGTATTCAGACAGTCTTACTAAGATTTAGCATAATGTAATAAGAGTTAGCAAGTTAGCCTGTCTAATTAGACCGACCGAATGGGTTAGGTTTAAAGAATCATTTATTCTCATTTAAAGACTTATAGCTAATTACATGAGAATAACATAACAAAGTAAATAAATGGGTTCGACCATGCTTACTTGCTTGCTTGCTGAATACCGCGTAGTGTAATAAGACTTAGCACGCTTAGACAGTTCAGTCAGCGCGCGGCAGCCGCAGAGCAAAGTCGCTCGTATGTTTGTTTGCTGTGGCCGCGTGCACCATGGCTTGTATGCAGAACACTCAGTATTTGCATATTTGATAATTTTTCTCGTAAAAGTAAATACTCTTTCACCCATATTTTTCTTTTCTTTTTTGTATTTAAATTAATAGATGCGGCAAGAGCTATGGCGATTTTCTGGTGCTTTGAAAGTTTTCCCATCGCGCGACAACCGTCACCGACTACGTACGCCTTGCAAATGAGTTAGCATGCGATATTCAGCACAGTGTAATAGCGAGCTTGTCTAGTTAGATTTTAAGACAGTCTTAGTAAGACTGTCTGAATACCGCGTAGTGTAATAAGCCTTTAAATGTTGCCCGGTCAGTGTGGACGTGGCATGCTGAGAGAAATGACTGTATCTGTGTTATATAGTGTAAATTCTGGTAACCTATTAAAAACTCGAATTTCTATTACCCGAATCTTAAAACCCCGAAAACTGTTGTTAGAACTTTTAAAAGACAGATGTAATGAATGACAAATTTTTAAAATTCCTTTTTTAATTTGCCAGATGAATCAATTTCCAGATGCACCAAAACCAGATTTTTAAAAAGTATTTTTTTGTTTCCCGTATTCTCATAATACAGATCTCAATATACCAGATTCTCAGAATACTTTTTTTCGTTTCCCATCGTACCATTTTCCAAATAAACTATTGCCAAATTTTCATAATCTTTTTATTTGGTTCCCATATAATCGTATAACAGATAAACTATAGCCAGATTTTCATAATCTTTTTATTTGATTTCCATACAATCGTGATTATACCATTACTATCGACTGAAAATAAACATTGTCAGTAAGTAAATTTATTGTTTTACTTGTCCATTACAGACCGGTTTTAGTGTCAAAGTCGACTCAGTAAGTTAGGTTTGAACTACGACCCCCACGCTAGAACTGACTCGCTATTGTTTTACTTGCCTATTACAGAAAGGTTTAAGTATCAAATTCGACTCAGTAGGTTAGGTTA
>CAJQZN010038385.1:11839-62850 GCA_907164685.1 Colias eurytheme | reverse complement strand
AGCGCACCCACAAGCACGCACGCTGCCAGCGCCGCGACCTGCAGCGCTCGCCGCCCGCATCCATCGCCCAACACCATCACTGGAAGAAGATTTCTGTTTAATTCAAATTCAAATTATTTACTTCTTTCATTTACAGGAACACTCCTAGCAAATAAAATGCTTGTGTTGTTGCGGGAGGTTCCGCTGTTCCTTAACACAATTGTAGAAATAAAATAATATATAGAGATATATTATATATTTCTGCTTAAATACCTTATTTCAATAATCGATCCTAATCCAACGTTGTCATAGTAATCGAAGTATTATTAATTATGTATTGGCATGCAGATTAGATTGAAGTCGATATTAAAGTATAAGAATCAAAGATTGTTGCTAATCCTAGATAGTAGATTCATGAATAATATCGGGTATAATTGAACTTAATAATACTTAATTGATCGATGAGAAAGGATTGGCGTTCATTGGAATCTGAACTGTGAAACAATACAAATAATACATGTTAAGATTTTTTTGTTTGTTTTTACGTAACAGGAATATTAATGACAGAATATTAAAAATAGTCTTTTAAGTTAAAATTGGAGTTAATATGAAAAGCAAATGCTTATAGAAGTTTGTCCGGATTTGGAAATTAATGTTGTTTTGCCATTTAAGCTAAAGTTTACAGTTTTGCTTTGATTTGATTCACTTCGTCGTTAGCTCTTCTGCTAAAGCTATTGAAAAAGCGAGTACAATATGTAATCAAGAGCAAATATTTGCATAAGTACAAGCAATTTTTGTTAAATTTATATGAACGTAGCTTTGGTTTGAGGTTTTAGAGTACATCCAAAGCCACATTACAGTAGAACTGTCGCTTTTTCACTGAGAGACAATTAATTTAATTATTGAGTTCGGATTTAGCCTCTTTTCAAATACGTTCATTAACATTTTTCAGTAGACCGTAAATAAATGGACACGTAAATCCTTTATCAGTTCCGAACCATTAATGAGTCTGTACTTACTATTAATTAAGGAGCTCTTATTTGAAAAATCTTTAAAAGCTTAAATTTCCGAAGTTTCTTTAGCTTGAAAACCGAAATGAATTTTAGTAAAGGTTTTAGTTAACCAGGGCACAGCCAAGATTAACAAGTTGAAGTGTCCGTGACCTGTTTGCATTTTTCGTAGCGAAACAAATTTCTTTAAGTTCCTAACACCTACAGTTTAATAACTCTGGGACTTGGTCTTAAAGTGCTTTTTAGGAGCACCGGTTACTCATTTTTTTCAGTATTTCACTATTAAAATAATAAAAGATATACGGTTCACTGTTTCCTGACGTTAATCACTCTTTGATAAAATACAATGTGTAATGTACGTGCGATTTAATATGCACGTATTCGTGCAAACACACAAATATATAAACATACTGCATTTTACATGTACGGACCAGCTCGTAGAAGCGGTGTATATTTGCACAAAACATGGCTAAATGCTGTTGTGCATTCGCAAATCAAACACCTGAATACTTTATATTAACAACTTACGTAACTCTTTAGCTTTGGGACTGTATTTTCAGAACAGCGTATGCACATGTGTATGGCTTCAACGTTTGAAATTAAATCAAAATTAATTGCCAACACAGAATTTCTCATTTCTCATTATTACGACCGGGTCCGCATTTTATTGGGTTTGCCTTCAAATGTGAAAATATTACATACGTAATATTATATGAACTGAAAAAAGATGTGCTGTAGGTACGCTAGAAATAAATAATATAATCTATATATCTACATATAGAAGAAAGCCGTATGTAATGGTTATTACTGGTTTGTTAGATTTGTCTCGACTTGTCTTAGGTAAATAACTAAAATTTGAAAAACTTAAAAAAAATACAAATGCTCCGGCAATTCATCAATCTCTCTATCAATTGTTGATTTCGTATCAATTGTAAAGTATTTATTTCCTACACTTTTCGAACTTATGAAAAACACACAAAGGTAAAGAAATAATTTTAAATCATATTAAAAATGTAAGACTGTTATTTGATTTTTCTCTTTAAACAACAGAATGCCGTACATATTTTCATAAGGAACACCATATGTTAACAGCATAATATGTTAAGCAGATATTAGATAATAAGCAAATGTTAGAAAGAGCAAGAGGGTGATTTTGGAGTTTCGCATCGAGGAGGAGGAGGTTTACTACATATTTATTACCGAAGTTTTCAATACAAGGGTATATTGAATTTATTTTTTATTCATCCTCATTGTCCTTGCCATGAAAGTTATTGTCCCCAGTTCTAAGTAATAATTAAGGCGTTTAATTTCAATCGATAGAGGTTGAATTCTTGTTAATATAAATTAAAAATAATTGTCATTATTTGGTAACTACGACAATTCTGAAACAAATATTTTTGTACTAGGTATCCGCCCGCGGCTTCGCCCGCGCAGTGAAAGAAAAACCCGCATCGTTCCCGTTCCCGTGGGATTTCCGGGATTGCGTCATTTTCCCGGGATAAAAAGTAGCCTATGTTCTTTCTCGGGTATCAAAATATCTCCATACCAAATTTCATGAAAATTGGTTCAGTAGTTTAGGAATGATTTTTATAATATTAGTATAGATTTCACTATCTTTGTTTCATCATAATATTTTAACGTTATTTAGAAATCCGATCTACTTAAAATATTCGAAGAACACCAAGCTCTTAGCACTAGAACCTAATGGAGCGGAAAAGCACGAATCAATTGAAAGCACGATTCAATTCATTGCATATGCAGAAAAACTTCGATGCCTTTCTCGTATTTAAATTCTACAAGAAATCCTTCTCCTTTCTATTCGTTATCTAATACGTCTGGACCTTAGAATACTACTGTACTTGAAATCCATCAATGATAAAAATAATCAAAAGCATCACATATTATTATAGTCTGATATTCAGAATTTTGTAACCATTTTATCGCTCATTACTACTCTATTCACAAGATCACACGCAATCCAAAACGTTTGTCAAACCCGTCTAGCTCTTTGTGAATCAAAGGCATCAATTAATTTAATTTATAAACTATGGAACCGAAAATAAATAACCCAGCTAACAACGTTTCATGCAATCAAAATGTGTTAAATTAATAAATTCCGAAGCTTCAGTGCGAATGTGGAATTTTTATTACGTGATCAGGGTTTTTAATTCTATTTCGCCATACTTTACGTCAGATGACTGTTAACGAAACTGTTTAATAATTCCCCACGTGTCACATGCAAATACCCGTTTATCCAATAAAAGCCAGCTTTTAACTCCAACTAGCACTTAAAAATGTAAAACAAATTAAACGCAACTCTTTCTGTTCTGATATCAAAATTATTAAAACTTAATCTTATCACACCTTAACACATTAATATAATTTAAATTTATTGTTTTGGGGCTGAAAATTTAAATATAAATGATGATTTGCTGAGCTTAATAACCTTTAAAATATATAAGGTTAAACGTCGAGTATCATAAAAAATTGTTTATAGTCTATTGAATTATTTTCACGCTGTCACAAGGTAGCAAAGGAAATAAAATTTGGCGTGGTGCCAGAAGTTGGCTGGAACGCCTGCACCGCAGCACGATTCAAAGACTACATTTGTGCATTGCTTTTCTTATGCAAATAAGTTTGCAAATGATTTTGCGAATTTACTCTGATGGTGTTGTATAGAGACTTATATGATTTACGTATTAGGGTTATTTCATATGGTTAAGATTAACGCAAGATTTATGTGCAAAAATATGTATGTACAAATGAAGGTTGAATATGTGTAGATACTAGTTAATACGTGCTTATACCGTGAATTGGGAACACAGAAGTCGACAACATTAGGACCTTTCATGTATCAGGTCTAAAATCAAGGATAGAAAGTTCTGTAGAAAATAAATACCTAGAGGAAAGTATTACAAATATTTTTATAAATAAAAAAAAAAAATAACACTTTGATGTTTTTATTTGCGAATTGAATGGAATAAACTTATTAAATGTAATAATATTATAGATTGATGATTTAACATTTATAAAAGCTGCTTATTGTTGAATAAATGTGGTTTGGTGGTAGTTAATCTCGCAATGCTATATTTTATTCTTGTATTTATTTGTATTATTATCATTGAAAAATGAGGATAAATATCATGAAAGCGTAAATGATCGCCTCATTGGCCTGATGGGGAGTATGAACTAGCGTTCGTTTTGGGTCAAATCCCAGGAGAGACTATTAAAACAAAGTTTTAGTCTTGAAGGATACAAACAGTGAAACAAAGAGAAACTATTTTCGCCTTGTCTGAGAATCTGTAGTAATATATCAAGGTACTTGATATTGTATAATACGTTTAAATTCGAAAGTATATCGCTTTTATTCCTTATCAATTTTGTTATAGGCAATATTATGTAAAAATTATCTCGCAAAATGACAAAATGGGAACATTTATCGAGTCAGCAGTAATGTAGTCGACGTGGAAGTTTATAATGAGACGTGATCTGAGAATGTTGTTGGATACAGAAAAGTTTCGATTCTGTTTAGTTTGCTTCGAGTTGATTTCTAACTGCCATTATTAGCGTGGCTCTGTTTTGTTTGAAACTATATTAAACGCACGAATGTTGTCTCTATTGTAATTTTAATACGGCTTTCATTATGTTTTGCTTTCAATGAAGGTATTTATATTGTTCCATGAATGTAAGCAAGTGTGCTTAATCCTTGTACTACGGAATATGTTGTTACAGATTTTTAATAGGAATATACTTTGAATAATATTAGCGTCGAAGAACTTTATTTAAAAGAGCCTGTGATAACTGCAATTACATGTAGAGAGAGCACAACACAGACGGATGAGAAATGATTTGCTTATTAGATTTTTTAAATAATTTTTAGGTTCATTTAATTATTGGACATGATTCAGAAAATGATACAATATTATTGTGAAGGTATAATGTCTATTAATAGCCTTCTCCTTTTCAGTGTTAATAATTTATTAGCAGCGTGATTTTAACGTTACCTATTAATAAGAGTTAATTAAGAAATAATTGAATGATAACATGTTTTATATCATAACAAAGTTATTATATTTTGGTATATTGGTAAACAAAATAATGAACATGCTTAATCTTTTTTAAATTTTCAATTACTCTTTAATATATACTAAAGTTATAATTGTACACATTTTCTATAGAAACACAAAATCTCCTTGTAATTTAGGAATAATGATACAACAATTTGCATATTTTTCCTCATTTCTTTGCTTTTTAACTGAAGTTCAGCGCCGATAAAATCTCATTATATTGAAATATAATCTGAACTGTAGCCAAATAGCGTTACTACATGGAAAAGCAAGATTCAATTTGCTTAACTGGTTTGCTGATTGGTTAGTTCCTACAAAGAATACAATAAAGAAAGAATTTGTAAGTAAGGAAGCTGGATTATTATCTAGTTTACTTTTTTAAATAATGAATGTACTTTTCCCCTTAACATATATATAAATTTACGTTAACTTATCCAAAAAGGGTCGCTTATAAGTTACAAGGTCGTCTATTTCTTTCTAGCAATCCAAGAATCAATACTTGATATCTAATTTAAATTAGTTACATTAATTTTTAATTATTTACACACGTCTCTATAGCCTTGAACACATTTACAAAAAGAAACCTTTGATTATCTTCAAAAAAGGTGGTTATAAACTTAATACATAAATCAAATGTGAGGTTGGTATTAGAAGAAAAAAAAAATAGCCATGAATAAGGCTTATAAATTTATAAAGGTACATATTGTGTAGGTTTTGTCGTGTTGTATGTATGGAGACCGTATATTTTTCCAAGTTCTCGTACAAGTCTAATTAAGAAATTAGCGCAATTAAGTCTAGAGTAAAGTTTTTTTAACTACTTAAATCGCGGTTAAAGTTGTCGTGGTTTAATTAAAAAAACATTGCATCATTACTTCATACATATTTACTTCATCAGGCTCTGGGGTCATCTTTTAACATTATAATATTTACCACCAAAGCAGTAATCAAAGCATTCTAATGTAGCTTATGAACTTACAGAGCAAAATGTAAAATTTATGAAATGTCGCAATATTATACACCACAGAAGCTGCTTTTATAAATTCCGTATTGGTGAAACTTTTGAGAGTTCCTAGTTTCATCTACGTTCACTACTTTGGCGGATACTTAAACGCAAATTACCCGGTAATTTAAAATTCTTGGCGCTATTCATGAATAATATATTACCACTAATGTTCTTTATAACAAAGTAATTTTGAAGAGCTATTATTTAAACGACTATGAAATATGTCGTAATATACAAATAATATCTGATTTATTACAATGGTGACGTAATAAATCAGATTCTTTTGATCAGAATATGAATAAAATATTGATGAATGATAACAAAGTTTAGGTATGTTTAATAAACAGAAATCAAGCGCCATGTGTAAAATAATTTTATTATAGGTTTTCCTTTAATGATTATGAATCATATTGGTATTTGGACGAATTTAAAAACATGAAAACAATTTACAATACCTTACATAGCTTATTAAAAGAACACTTCATAATGTTGTTCTATTTTATAGATTTATATATATAACCTTAGGTAGGTAACCTAATCTAACCACGGATGTTGATTTGATTCTCATCATATTGATTTTATACTCATTTTATCAAAACTTAAACAAATTATAACGGAAATGTTATCTGATATTTAGAATATCCCAACATAATATATTTTCGACATCGAGACGGAAATGTATATTTTTAAGAGCTCGTGTACGTATATTACACGTATATGAGTAATGTATAAGTAGGTAAGGTACACATTCTCATATCTTCTTCTCAGTTTGACAATACGAGGGACTTTCGGACAATGCAAACTGTTCAACATGAAATAACACGTCTGCTTCTTTACCCCTCGTTCTACACAAAAAGGTTTTTTTCAAATAATGAATCGCTCCAAAATGTTAGCATTCTTGAATGGCCACAAACATTTTTATTAAATAATAACAAAAACAGAGAAAACGTACGATTCGTACAACGCAGTAATTAAGGAAAGAATTAGACTACATATTGTACAACAATAATCATTTACTTTTTAACAAAACCTGAATACGTTGTTGTATTAAAATTCACTCTGTCCAGATTTACGGCATCGTGTTTTTAATTTAGGTGAATTTCTTAACCAATGTCGAAACGTGGTACCTCTGCAACCACATACACAAACAAGAGCTTTTACTCCTAATTACAAAGCATACAGTCCGTATATTCTGTATTCTGTAACTTGCTTGTGTTTAATTTCACCGCGTTTCTACTGGAATTTGTTAGATGTATTCTTTCCTCGTATTTATAAGAAGTTTTCTGTGAATTAGAATATTGTTTCCAAGTACCTCTAGTTCTTATATTCTTGGGTAAAAAGGGATTTAATGACTTATTGAAATTTAACTGTCATACATGTGATAGTGCAGGCAGACTCAGTAAGGGTATTTATAAATTCACCCCTTACGATAAAAGGGCTACTCTCAGTTTTAATAAATATCCATCTATTTATAAGCTAAGATAATTTTATAATTTGGAATACTTACTTCATTTAATTTACATTTTTTTCTGTAAAATGTTGTTTCAATTCCAGGTAGGGTTCCTTAGTTACTCGACACAATATGTGTTTAGTCCACGGGAACGGGAAAGGGGAACGAAATGGTATGTTTTGCTGGTTTTCCTACAAAAGTTTTGCCATAATCTAACGTAACGTATATGCGTGCGGTTGAACCGTTCTAGTTAGAATATTTTTGCTTGGCAAGATTAATATTACCTATGTAATGATTGGACAAACAGACCTTACTCATGTGTCTAGAGACAAATCGATGTTTTTGAAAATTATTATTTTATCATATAACATTGAATATGCCTGCACTAAAATATTCTTGTGATGTTTCAAACCTTGTTTCTCGGAAAGCTACCACAGATATTACATATTCAGCATTTATTATAGCGTTGACCTCAAAAGGCCGCAAAATGGAAAGGATGGAGAATAAACAAAGTGAAGAAAGAAATTAAAAGATGAAAGCGGCCGTAAACGAAGTGCTTATATAACGAAAAACCGAGAAATTATTTTAAGATATCTAAAACGTAGGTAATGGTATCGCACTGGGATTCTAATATTACGAGGTAAAAGATGGAGCAATTATAAATTCACCTCGCATTTTGTCATTACACTAGAGTATAAACGTGGTTTGTCTCATCAAATAATGTTCTTAAACAAAGCGCAAAAGACCACGAAATTAAACTAATTAGGACTTTGAATTTATGTTAACACGATGTACTTAGCTGATTATATTGAATTAACTACTCTTTGTGGAATTACTTGACGATTTGCAAATTTAATAAGTCCAAATCGCAGAGGTAGGTAAGATAAAGTTATGTTAAGCTTAATTATTAATTTTATTTATAAATTGAAATATCTAAATATTTACTTAGAGCGAAATTATTGTACTTTTTTGTAACTTATACGAATAGGTTATTTTCCTTTGTCCAAATGTCCCGATTAGTTCCATAATATTATTATCATTCAGAAATTATCAGCTCAATAAATACTTTGAATTATATGACTCATAAAATATGTAATGTATTATTGCTTTTCTTTTATTGATTTTGTAAATGATAAAGCAACAATAATTTTACTCTCTTTATACCTACGTTCAATGTTCATTTAATAAATGTACTTTTTATCATATTCTATTCATCCATATTTCAACAATTCCGTTTGTAAAGTATTTAATGCTTTTAAAATTTTTTGCTTTTTTTTTACTTATGAAATATTTAGCTACACTCAATTGCTCCCTAATTTAATACCTATGACTAAATTTTTTGTCTGATTCAAAAAAAAATTAAGTATTTTCGTAGACACAGCTACGACGGAGAGATCAACAACCTTTATGTACCTACATGACAATTTTAAAGAAAAGATCTTTTGTAAAAATCATCCAAAACGGAAGAAAAAATAACGTTTGCGATACTCTATGATATCACTTTGTATTCCACGTGCAAAATGACATTTCACGGATATCCGGCGGCCATGTTTATATTGCTGTGTTGTGATGTGCGATAGCTCGTTATAAAAGTACCGTAAAATGAATAATATTTAAAACCAGTAAAAAAGGTAGTATTTGTAATATTCAATTGCAATATCTACATTTCCTCAAACCCTGTTTTGTGAGAGCAGATTTAAACAACTATGTGTTCAACTACACACAAATTATACATAAAAATCTTACAGAAATACAACTTAAAATAGCCAACAAGCTGTATAAAAATAAATATCTCAAATCGCTAATAAGACGACAGCAGAAAACGAACTAGCATTGAAAGAATTCGCATAAAATTGTTCACAATAATCACAGCAGTTGTAGCGGACGATAAGAAATCTAATAACTATTAATGACTTCTTTTTGGAAATCTATTTAAAAGTTTGCTGATGAAAATCTGTGTATAACCTTTTATCCACTCGGAAGCGTTTTATTTTTTATTGATGACATTTTAATGGTTTTAAGCACGATCGTTTCATTCGACAGTCGCATGATGAATGAGTCGACTATAAAAATGAAATTTATTAACCCCGATAGCTGTATCATATAAACGCAGCTTGGTAAGATAATACATGAGTAAATGAAATAAATTTATGTTCCCAATGCTTCCTATTAACTACTGAATTGTATATCTCTTTATATTGTTGCAACTGAAACGAAATGTCGGGGAAGGGCGGTAACAAAATATACTATTTAACTATTTTTTTCTACAATGGATAATACTTGGATAATAATATATATGATAGACTGAATTTTCTTGACAGAAATATTCCATGAACATGTGAAATTATAGCTTTAGTTTCTATTTTTGCAAATTCCCAATGAAAAGACGAGACTATAGAGATTATATATTATAGAGTTTTCATGAGACACTACTAACTATATTATGGTTTTAGTACATCTTTATCCTGATTGCAATTATATAGAAGTAATCTTAGGAAGTAATAATCTTTTTAAGGAATCCACATTGTGTTTGTTGGATAGTTCATATAATTTCTTCTATCCTCAATTGATTTTGATTATCTGCTCTATTTATTTACAGTGGAATATTTTTTATCTAATTTGCCGTGCAAATAAACAATTCCTACGAACACCAAAGCAATATTTATGAAACTCGTTGCGTATTCTACCCACGCTGTATTGACACACAAATCCGCCCATTTAGATATGAATATTGCTTTAACTCTTTTTGTACGAATATATTTATGGCTATTTGCAGTTCTTAATACTTATACATATATATTTGTACATTTGAAAACAAACATATAGGTTAGAAGGTCTAGGAACCTCTACAAGTACATACTATAAACTACAACTATTAAAAGAATAAAACTTAGACGAAATATGTTTATATTGACCCATTATAAAAATACCATATACCAATAATATAGTTTTATAGATCGGCTCGTCAAATGTCTTACCAAATTATAATCGTCTGAGCAATTACATATTCTGATATTCTACTCCTCATTATGTTTAGACAATTATTACAATTATAATAATGGTCTAATGTAACATTATACCCGCTATTATATTCCCAGAATCACGATGTATTTCAATAACACAAGTCACTTCTACGAATTGATGTTTGCCTTATGGCAATAGAGTGGACATGGAAACAAACTTTCGGTTAATGGAAATTGTATGCATATATTATTTATTTACCCTTTAATACAACTAAACGGTGTTAGGTACTAAGATATATATACAAAAATAAAGCAAGATATATAATGTTCATAAAGTACTTATTATAAATTAATCAATAATACTTATTATAGCAATAATAAAACATTTAATAAACACTAGGCTTATATTAATAAGACTCCGATAAATATATGAACAAAGTTGAGTCAAAAAAATTCCCCATGTCCTCTAAATAACAAAAGTGGAAAAGATTTTAAGAATTTTTTTCCTTGAGTGGGATGAAAGTTAACGTGGAAGTTTGTTTTTTACATCCTTTCTAAGAATGAATGTACATTTTAACCAACTTTTACAAATAAACTGTAAAATAAGTTATTAACGGCACAATTAGGAAGAAAAAGAGTAATACATAATATTATGTAAATGTTATATTCTTAATTCTATATTTAGAAATTTCTTATGTTATATCGAAATGGGCTATAGTTACACACAAAACATTTCTACAAAAAATGTTTTCGTGAAACTAACATAAAAAGCTTTTGAAGACCTTTGCCAAGTTCACTGTATTCGAAGACTTATAAAAGCACTTATTATGAAATAAAAATTGGAGGTCTTGACTTGATAGATAGAAGGTGTTATCTTTCATCGATATTGAAACCAATTGCCTATTTGTTACGATCAATTATTCTTTGAATTAATATAATGTACTAGCTAAATATAAGGTAATGTCTACGAAAGTCTTTTATATTACATAATTATAGTCTATAGATTGCAAGAAAGGTTCCAATATCGTACCTTTTTAAGACCTGAAAATTGCAAAAGTAGAACCTGGATCAAATAGTTTATATAGCATGAATATCTAATACAAAATTGATGATTTTTGAACTAGGTATGTTATGACTCGTAAAAATTCAAAAGTTGCGGCGCAAGCAATAGGCGTAATACAAAAGGAATGAGAATCAATATATCCAAAGTCACAACGCTAAAAGTCAATAGACGGCATAAAGCGGTTCTCACTACAGAATACAAAGGTTTAAGTATGTCAAACGAGTTAAACTTTTTTTCCAACAAAAGTAACATTTAGCCGAGTTCACTATCAGGAATTCGGCAGGCGTTCCAGCGGGGAGTTCCCACGGTTATCCAATGACACCCGTCGTTTGAATTGACTAATGGACTACGAATCGTTTTAGCCTAGTGGTATTCTTTTTATTTATATAAATAAACATGGCGTATTTACGCTTTGTTGTAGATTAAATAATGTAACACGAATTAATATTTTTTTCCGCAAAACTTTGCTACAATAATCCGGTTTTTTCCACGCTGTTCAAACATTCAAGGAAAATTGTGAAATCAGCATTGTCTAAGTTTGTAATATAACGATAGGAATGCTATCTTGCAATAACAGTTTTATTTGAATTGCTGTAGTAAGTATAAAATATAAAAAAACGATAATTTTAAAACTCTCTCAATAAGAGTCACATGATACGTATATATACCAAGTCAGTATTAATCTGATAATTAAGTTTTAATATTTTGAAGACAATCAATTTTTTATGATTCAACCCAAGGCTAGTCCGATGTTGAAATACAAACACTATAATATTATTTTTTCAATGAATAATATTCAAAAAAGTATACTTAATCGAATATTATGTTGAACATGACCACTACAATAACTTCAGAAAAAAAAATTTCTTCAATGGATTCCTTCTATTACCATAAAAAAACGTTAGAAATAGACTTAAATATTTGATAATAGTTTTTCTTATTCCCGTCAGGATTTTATATCCGTAAGAAAAGCCTCTTTGCTGTCCTTAAGGAAAAATAAACAATAGTTTCCTGTTTTATTTAAGCACTCGGTTCAAGCATCGTTGTATTCTAGTTTGTAGTCTATGAAAGCGTAATCGCAAACACAATGAGGTATACTGTCTTACTGCCCATACAGTGCAGTTCTCTCGTGTTTACCCTACAACTTTATATAGCCTTTATACTATCTCGTTTCATGTTCAGCTCTAAAACTCGTTGTCTTGAATTATACCGAAATAATACATAAGGAAACATATTTCTCGTTTTCTCATGGGATAATAATGTTATTGTGGTTATTATATTACGGCTCATCTTACTTGAATAGAAAGGTATTAAGATGCTCGGGTCTAGATTGCGTTTGAATGAATAAAACATTCTTTGCCATATTTCATGCTTTCATTAATTGAATAGGCAGGTTACTATTATATACTATACACTATATAACCTTCCTCTGCCAGGACCTAAGATAAAATGAAAAATAAAATAAAAAAACAGTACAAGCGGGTATCGTCGATGTGCGAAATAAATGCATGAATTTTATTTTCTTTAATTGTAATTTGTATATTTATGATATACCTATATTGCTTAACTTTTATATCTACCTTCTAAAGACCAGGGCTTATGTTATTTAATGATAATCTGTTGTTTAAGAATCATTAATATTTCATAATTTTATTGTTTAATATTATAAGACATTCAGAAAATGTTTATCATCTCAAATATTTATAAAAAAAATATTTGTACACATATAAATACAATTCTTGCCAATTTCGAATAAAATGAAATGTAATATAAAAGTAATTTTCATAATTGCAAATCTTATTGAAAGCGCCGGCTCTATAGGCTATTAATAAACTACGGCTTGATGAATTTGTTATGTTCTAAATAGGACGAGATAAAATAATGATGAGGCTGTACTGCCGGCAATCAACAAAGTTTCTGTCATTGAAACAACCGCTGACAAATTATTAGAATACAATTTAATTGACCAAATTGTATTGTAGTCAAATTATACTCGAATTTCGAGTTGGTACAATTTCTATTATTTAATATTTGCTTCAATTATCTTTTATAAGTTTAACAATCGCAATTAGGTACCTACTTTTATAATTAGTATAAATAATTTAATCGATAATAATAATTAGTCTCAAAAAAAATACTTACGAATAGTTAATTTACAATCACGTCACATAATCACAAACTCAACTAAATCCAAAGAACTACAGTCGCATGAAAACTGTTTGGCGCAGTTCATCCGTCACTCGCGTACGTCTGAGCGATTAGTAGGTATCGGAACATTTTGAACTTAGCGGGGCGCAGAATGCCAGTGGGGAAAGCGCGCAGATGTCCGCTTACACGCTGAGCCGGATTCACACTGAGTTCCGAAGGCAGTGCCGCTATGGGCGGGCGCCGCGCCTTTCATCCACCTCAGCTACCTGGCCAGACGTGTTTAACTATGCCGTAGTTATTCTTTCTTGAGATTGGTTTTAGATATTAATTTCTCTTTGAAATAAGTTCATTCTTATGGATGTATGGGCGGAGTAGTGTTATGCGGACATTTGTATATTGTATTCGTATGCTTTATTTATGTAAACTAAGAACGTTTTTAAATTAAGCTTTTGAATGAGCTTTTGGATATCATGTCCAAGCTAAGATCTATCTGTTCTGTACAATATATTTCGGATTGTTATATTAAACACAACTTCGGCCGAAAATAAAGAACTCAGTTATCTTATTTTTTTAAATTAATTGAACGAAATATTTGAAATATTATTATCAACTTGAGAATATAATAGTTTAGAATTTCTACCAAAATTCTGAAATCTCAGGCAATTTTTAATATTTTTCTTGCATCATAGCGCTTTGCAAGAGGTCGAGTGAAGCTCACGACTTGGTGAAATTAAAATTAGGCAACCCAGATTATATTTTATTACATCAATGTAGAAGCAAGTTTACAGTTTTTATATGGCAATTTTTCTTTAGTTTGTAACGAAGTAAGTTGCGAAATAATCTGCATAATTTCCAAACGTGTCTTTAAAGATATAATAAATGATGAAATTTAATTGTGGATGCGTACAACACATGCAATTTTTATCAATTTTCATGTTCAAGTTTTCATTGTAAAACGAAGTCCGCCGATTAATTTTCGAAGTAAATCTGAATTAATGAAACAACGACTTTCCTTGATTACAAAAAAGATTGATCTATATTGTTGTAACGTGTCTCTATATTACATTATCTATAAGCGATATCACAAAGTTAAACGTGTCTCTATATTACATAGTACCTAATAAGCGATAATTTAGGTATAAATTAAGACTTTTAACGGATTTTAAACTCGATTTTTGTTTATATTATCAAACGATATCCACATAGCAAATACAATACAAATCATAATAATGTGAATTTTTGGTTCTTTATTAGTCCATTAACACTATTCTTCCACGGAATTACGTCGGCACGAGCTTGTGCATTCATGCTAAAATCAAGCCGTCAAAGCAAAACAGTTTGCATACATTTGATTGTAAAAAGGTTCATAATAAAATACATTTTAGCTTGAAACATGAAACAACATGACCCCGAATAGAATCCGAAAACAAATTTAGATATTCTGTGAACGGCAGCGGCTCGTGTATTCAACAAAATCTTTCTCTCGATAGATTTTTTCACATAGTTTCAATAACATTTCAGCTCTAACAAGTTGCTTCCAACCACAACCATTTTTAATGAATCTTTTTCCCTTGTAGAGCTAACAAAATGACTCAAATTCAAATTTTAAAATTACCCAATTAAAATTCTTTGAATTTTAAGTGGTCTATATCGTAAATTCATTAAGGCAAATAACAATTCATGTTTGTTACAAACCTGACCATCAGTTACTTAATTCTTTTTATAATAATTGACTAACTAGATACATTAAAGTACTATTACATAATAGGTACACGCGATTTAGATAATGATTTAGGGAATACAGAAACAAATTGTCACACAATATATGGAAAAATACATAACGGCTTGTCCTTATCCCTAATTGATGAACCTTACAAAGCTTTATCACAAACTATTTATACACGGACACGTTGTCAAATATTTACGATATAGAAAACACATAAAAACACGACCTATATTCATACAATTTATTTTGTCTACTTTACATATTTTTCCAAATATTATTTTAACCCCTTGTTTGTCAGTAAACATAAAGTCGAGTGCATAAACAAAATGTGGAACTTGAACGATAAATAGAGTAAGCCTTCTTTGATGTTTGACCTACAAATATATCGACCAAAGAAAGATTTGGGATTTTTTTTTACCAATTATTAAAATCAATAACGATGAAGTATTAAGAAATAAGTTCATTTTTTTGTCGGAATTGTTTATATAGGAACAATCTATTAAAATGATATACATTATTTCAGCTTTACACTATTTTTGTAAATAAATAGATTGATAGTATTAAATTGTTTTATTTATTACCTATCTGTGTATCATCCTATCACATATGTATATGTTTTTGGACGCTAAAAATAACCAACATGTTTCAATTAAAGCTGATCTCTAAAAGCAATTTAATGCATAATAGCGCGAAGACCCATCATAATAACTCCAAAAGGCTTTAAGTAAGACAGTAAAGGCGAAGCACCTTTAAATAAAGTGCACGTAATTGTCGAGGTGAGTGGTGTGCGGTACGGCCGCAATTATTTACCGGCGAGACATAGGGGGATGAAGAGGTTTTGAGTCGACGCCAAGAGTGCGCCGCCATCCGCACCGACCGTGTTAAGATTGTACTCACGGTGCTCATAAGCCTATAGTCTCTACGCACCACACACTGAACCCTCGCCATAAATGACTCGACAACTTTAAAAGCGTTAGCAATAAATACCAAGCTAATGCCGCTTACTTATGCGCGAGTTAATACTATTGAATAATGCAACAAAGTATTAACCGGAAGATTTATGCACATTTATCAGCAATTTGTAAACAAAAATCTCAAAGTTACTTTACAACGGGTTTAGTCTTCTACGAAGATATTTTAATTTAGCGACGGCGAGAGCGAGCCGTGCAGCGGAAAGATAATAGCGGTTCTTAAAATAAAGCCTTTGTGTCATTATTTTGTGTCACAGCATCACTCTTGCCTCTTTCGAGGTCGGAAGTTTGGCTAGTGAAGTTTATTCTGCGTTAAAAGTTTTTTATTAATTTGCTTTTACCTCGGGGTTGATTAACGTTCTCTGTTCTTTATTTTCATTTCCGTGTTCGTAGCTCACAGCGCGAACAATGTTGAGAGGGGATAGTAAGGGAAGCCTGCTTCACCCACAAAGAAGTTAAATCTTTCAAAGCTTACGGCGTGCTATTATTATTTCAGTCTTGCATGAAACATACTGAATTGCGATTCAGAGACAGTACGGCTTTGGAGTAATTACTTTGCGAAGAAAAGGGGAAAATGGCAAAAATTAAAAACGATGTTTTTCTTAGGCATTCTATCGTGATAATTTATAGTTATGACCGATATTATCTAACATCTATTGTTGCAAAGTCAGCAGTCTTACGAAATGAAATGGATCAATAATTATTCTATATAGCTTTTATTAGTAGGCCTATCTATATTCCATATCTATAATTACGTATACTTTGGATTATGCTTTAAAGATTAGTAAAGTATTGTATGAAGTTTATTATATTATTGAAACAAAGTGAAAATAGAAAGATTGATTTTTTGTTGTTACCAAATTATGTCCAATTAAACATCGATATAATCGTCATTAAAATTAACTCCCATCTTTTGATTTATTATTATTAAATTAAAAGCAAGAATTTGAACGATTCCACGACCAAAATCCTTTTCATTTTATGAAAATATATCGAACGCTCTAGCAATTTTTTATTGCACACGCAAAAACACTTGAAAAAGTTTATTTCGAGTTTCACTGTTATAGGATACGATGATATCATGTTGACTGTGAGGTGAACCAAAAGCTTTTAGAATAAAAATGTTTCAATGAATATTCGACCAGACCTTTAAAAATCAATACACAATCTAAATTTATATTTCACGACCTATTTTAATTGTCTGACTGGCTTTGCATTTTCATCTGTCTTTCTTTTTTAAATGGTAATATTTATGAGCGATCTGCGTTAGTCTTAAAACTTAAAAGGAACATTTGTAAAGTATAAAGTGTAACTTGATAAAATAAATAATTCTACATTTCGTTGTTAATTGTAAATAGTAAATTGGATGAAATTAAAATAGTAAATACTTACTAAATAAATCAGATCTATGTATAAAATTTTGCAAAAGCTTTTGCTAGATAAAGCATATTTGGGTATTAAATGAAAATGTTTTACATCGGATTTCAAAGGCTATTTATCAAATAAATATACGTTCTTCTCTGTTATAAGCTAATTATATTTTAGTTTGAAATGAATTAATTTTTCCATACATTCACTTAATTTATAAACTAAATATTTATTTTTAATTAAATTCTATTCAAGCTTGAGTTTTTTCATCAAATTTGAAATTAAAGTAAAACTGAAAAAACTGAATGATTGTTTTTAAGAATCACAAGGGTTTTTAAGTTATTAAAGAGTAACTTATTCTCGGCATAGTTACAGAAATATGGCGAGAATATCTGTATTGCCAAATAAATAATTCTATATCGGTCATTCGCGTCACTTTATACTATCAAATGGATTACGGATCGAGTTGGCTACACTAGATTGGGTTAAGCGACAAGCCTGCGCTGCTCAGTGTCGGTGGAGCAGTCGTTGTTCTCAAAATAACGTTCAACGGCTGTGCTATATTTGAAGTGTCTCACTACTTGAATAATTTATAAGTCGAGCTCGTCTCTGAGTGCACTGCATTTCCGTGGCAGTAGTTTTAGTCCTTAAGATAACGGATAAAATTAATGAATAAACGGATGCACACTTCGGATTCCGCTCGCAAAAATTCCGACTGCATTACAGAGGTATTGTTTCAATTCCATTCGAGTGTTCCATCAGCGTTTGTGAAAAACAAAGACTACAGTTACAATTTTAATTACTGACAACCGATGCCACTGTTTTGTCATCGGATTATATATAATACTTTTTGTGGTTTCACATTATAATATGAAACCCAATTATGTGAGACACTCGACGGGCATAAGAGCAATTGTTAACATTATCATTAGGAGATACGTGTGCGTGTATCAAATAATTAACAGGTTGCGTGAGGGCGCTAATTATTATTTTCTGTATAAATTATGAATAAAACACGCAACCGCGAAGTTATCGTAATTGTTCAATTATGTCATACCATGCATGAAATATTAGTGTCGCTATCTGAAATTTAGGCTCTAATTGCGAGCTAAGTCTGTTATGTTTAACGTTAACGTGTTTAGAAAACATGGCGGCATATTAATCCTCTGCTAGTAAAAAGCGCACATCGTGAATTATGCAGTTAGTACCTCGTTTGTATTCTTTATGTGAAACAAACTATGTGATGTGTGTGTGAAAACAGTTGCTCTCTCACACAGGTCACATAGTGAAGCAAATGCTTTACTTCAAGTGAATTTCCATTTTTTTCTAATACAAGGTGCTCATTGTAACAATAACTCTATTGAAATTGAACAATAATACAATCCTTGCAAATTCTTATTTAGTGGTATTTCATTTAAAATTTAGTAAAATCCAAATAAAAAAAGGTCATAACAGTACGAATTATGGTTAATGCGATTATAGTGTTAAATTAGAAGCTCAACATTTATTAAAGTGTTAATTTAAAATTCAAATTTTATATGAATATGGAAATACGATTAAATTGAACATAATTGAAGAAGGTATTCCACAACAAACTCAACTTCATTAACTGTTAAAGCGTTCAGAATGAACCACGAACTGTAATATTTACGTAGTTAAATGTTCGTAGCACGCTCGTAGCATACATGTCTACGAAAAGTTTCGGATCAATTGCAACATCTGCTTGTTAAATAAATATACATTGTTTACATTTTGTATGAAGTAATTTGATTGTTTTTATATATATGCCCATAATATTTAAGGAAATACATTTTTAACAGTTTTTAATCAAGATTGAATACATTTTAACTTTCAAGCTTTTTTCGTATAAAACAAATAATAATGTCCTTATCCGTATCAAATTATTCTTTTTGATGTTATTATTTGTTGGATAATTTCATACAAAATAATTTACGCTACTGTTATGTGGTCTCTGAACTCTGATAATAATAATTGCTCGACTGTCTGTACATTTGTTCAAATTGTTTTTGATCAAAATAAAAGATTATAATATGTTTTCGTTAATAGTGGATAGAGTAAAGTAGTTGATAAATATTCCTAAAACGCGTTCTTTCAATAAATCATAAAAATTGTTATGTTGTCATGGAACAAAACATTCTAGCGTGACAAGCTTTATAACTTTATAATATTTTAATAATAATTACAAGGCAATTAAAACTATGTTTCGCAAATATACAACACTAATGTGTTTTTGATTAAGATAAGTTTAAATTTATTGAACGGAATCATGGATAACACTATTACTACTTAAAAGCGGCCCAAATAGCATAACAGAGCAATAATTATGTTTACCAGGGACACGGTTAAATGTGAGTATAATCCCATTAGCATTTCCTTGTTCATTTGTTTGTTACAAATATAAGCTAGTTTCGTCCATCGAGAATACAAAGCACTTAGAGAATTTCAAGTAATAAACATTCATATTTGATGGTTTACGCTTTAACCCAAAAGAGATGTGTATTAATCTGATGTAAAATGGATGGAATATTTATTTAATCCGTTATAAGCTCACAATGTTCCGACATCATTAGTAACTCAATTCTACTCACATTTTTCGCAGTCATATTGATGGTTAAAAATTCAGATAATACAAATACTTCAAACCTTAAAACACACTACAAAATATGTAAATCTACATACATAGAATGGAAATATAACATATATAAAGAGTACACTAACGGTTTCTTATAAAACACGCAATTCCCTTTGCTATCTCTAAGTTTGCGTTGCTTTTTAAACTACTTGTATACAGCTGCATTCAAGTATGTTAACAACAAACGCATACAAGAACAACTAGATAAGAAAACAGACATACGAGTCTTGTTGTTTACAAACTGTTTACAGATTTTTATCACAAACAGTTTTAATTATCAGAAGGTCGCTCATTAAGTATTCACAAAGACCCGCAGGCCGGCGGTCGTCCGTGCTTCTATATCCACGATTAAAGGCAATTCCACACGGGAATAGAAACATAAGCTATGTATTGAATATGAGAAGGCGAAAGCAAATTGAGCCTTACATGCTATGCTAGATCTGACTTCATTCTGTAAGCAATTATATTTGTAGGATTGGATTAAACTTTGTGGAATAAATAGCTCTACCATACATAATCACTACATAATATAAAACTAAGTCGTTTTCTCTGTCCCTATGACCCTATGTATTCTTTGATCTTTAAAACTACGCAATAGATTTTGTTGCGGTTTTTTTAAAAGAGTGATTCAAGAGGAAGGTTTTAGTATATAAATTATTACGTTTTAGACAAAGCGGGCGAAGTCGCGCGACATACAAGAACAATACTTGTAGTAGTAAGAAATCGTAATCTATTTAGTTGTTTAACTCAATTGCCATATTGCTTCCACTGATATCGTGTGAAAAGGATCTAACAGTGAACGGGTTTACAGTACAAGTCGCGACACTCTTAGCGTCACTGTTTAATCTAGTCTGCTATTTAAACAGTTTGTCGTTATGCTCTTTAGATGAGGATTTAACGAAGAATTATTAACTTCTTTAGTTTGTGATAATCGGCATAGAATGTAAGACTAATAACGTATGCCAAACTCGGTTTTGTGTTGATAATTTAATACTAAATATTACAATCTTAAAATATTAAAAACAGCATAACAGGCACACTGATATGACGCGGACGGTAATAGAAAATTTATTTGCGTAAAGTGAAATACAAAACAACCAGTTTTTTAGTATCATTGAGAATTAGTTAGGGAGGGTAGTTTGCGCCTCGAGAGTGAACAGCTGTTTTTAACGTTTATGCGAATAATTATTTTAATTTAAAGTATTTAAGTTATATATCGCTGTGTAATTTGTGAATTTAGTGGGACATATTTATCGAAAGCAGGTTTGGAAGTAATATTCGTTTCTAAACTACGTATATTATTAATTACCACTACCATGATCTGTGCCGCGTGTAAGAAACTCTTAAGACAGGATGAAAAACTGGACTGTACAACCTGTGCGGGGTCTTATCACTATAAGTGCATTAACATTTCCGTCGATTATTTTAAGAAAAATCTTAAAGATTTAAAGCGATCATGGCTTTGTCCTCTTTGTAAAAATGTCACATCTAGACGTAAAGGTGATGAAACACCCGCTAAGGCCCAGCTTGAAAACAATTCTCAGGAAACCAGTCCCTCATCAAATAGTTCCTCTGTTATTCCTACTTCCCCAATTACATACGATCAGTTGAAATCCCTACTGGAAACTAACCTAAGTGCCGCCCTTACCGAGATAAAAAAAGAGTTTTCGAACACTATTAATGTCTTGCGTGATCAATTGGCTGATTATCAAAACGAGCTGCATACTCACAAGGAGAAAATCCTGACACTGGAAAACGATAACGCTTCACTGAGGGCTGAACTAAGCACCATACACAATCAACTTTCCGCACTGGACACAACTAGCCTTAGCAATACTGTCGACGCATTACGTTCCGAGTTAAATGATCGCTATCAGCTTGATTTACTCAATGATATAGAAATATCCGGCATTCCCGAAACTTTCAATGAGTCCCTGACACATCTTGTTATCACCACCGCACAAAAACTCGGTATCACAATCGAGGATCGTGACATCGTATGTGCATATCGTATAGGAGCTAAACACCGTACTAATGATTCTACGATTTCTGCGAATGACTTACACCCTGATTCCCGCTCCCCGCGTCCCCGGCTTATCGCTGTAAGACTCACGCGCCGATCGATTAAGAATGATTTTTTAAAGCAGGCTCGTATTAAACGCAACTTAACTACAGCTGATCTTGGCCTACCATCTCACAATCCTAATTCAATTTATATCAATGAGAGATTAACTAAATCTAATCGACTACTTTTCGGAAAACTTCGTGAAATGTGTAAGGCACAGCATTGGAGATTTGTCTGGACACGGGAGGGACGTTTATATGCAAGGCAAAGTGAAACTACTAAAATTTGTTTATTTCGTAATGAACATGACATTATCCGTGTATTCAAACTCAAAAGTGTGCAATAAAACGATAAAAACAATAATTAGAGATGTAATGTTGTTTAGTAGTCTTGGATTTTGTGTTTTTGTATATTTTATATTTACTTGTTGTAAATTTCAACTTGTTTTTGTACATGATATTACTCTGTTATCCAATTATTCATTTATTATTTTATATTCAATCTCAATACTAAAATATTTTCACTTTATGTTTTGGTCAAACCCTTTATTTTTACTTAATTTTTTTCTTAATTATGTGTTTCATTTGTATAACTTTGTGAGCAATTTTATTGTGAAAACTATCTTTCCTCAATCGTTTGATAAGTTAATATTACTATTCGTCGCTATTCTAACTAATAAAGTAATGGTAGATAATTATGATTGCGTTGAGTTAGTGTTTAACTTTGTATTATGGTCATTTCTGGTAATATATTATATTAAACTGATTATTTTGTACATATATTTTTTACTCCACAACACAGCTGATAGTTCTTCTGGTCCCGCATTGAACAGTACATTCATTAAAATACATACTATCATTGCATATAATTTTTTTAGAACTTATAAATCTTATCCTATATTATATTATTATATCTTACACAATCATACATACCTACCATATGAGATTATACATGCAGTTATTATTTTAAATATTGTATTTAAATCCAGTAGTAAATCTTTTTACAGAACATTTTTAATTGATTTAAATTTTTATTATATTATTAAAATATATATGTCTAGATATCCTTTAAATAATCACCCCTGGGATACGTATAGTTCTATAATTATCTTTTTAAGTATATGTTATTTATCACTGTTATGGCTAAGCGTAAAAGTTTAATCATTGGATTTTTTAATGCGGGCTCACTGGGTACACGTCAGGATGAATTCCGTGTTGCATTTGAACGCACTCAACCTGATATCTTTGCGATCAATGAGACCTGGCTTCGGGATGGGCAGGAAGCACATGCTCCTTCCTTGCCCGGTTTTAACTTTCGGCACCGACCCCGCCCACCTGAAGTACGCAGTAGAGGTGGAGGCGTGGGATTCTACGTAAAGCGTGGCATGACAGCGCGAGTTTGTGCCCTTCCTTCCTCTCCTGCATCTGTCGAGCAGATATGGCTGAGGATGAATATCAACTCTCATCGCTTAATCATCGGCACAGCATATCGTCCGCCGTGGCTTAATGTCGATGTGTTTTTAGATACTTTAACAGATACTATTTCTGCATTCAGTGGCTATGACTACCTGGTGCTTACCGGTGATTTTAACATAAATCTCCTGAATAAACGTGACTCGAATACTGCCCGCTTGAATGCATTCTTTGAATCTCTGCAATTAGTTAATTATGTCGAAGAGCCTACACATTTTACTGATCATAGCCAGTCACTCATTGACGTTGTATGTACAAATGCCCCAGTCACTAAAATAAAAGTTGAATACATCCCTGACCTTGGTGCTCATGCAATGATAACTACAGAATTTAATATAAAAAAGACCAAGTGTTCCCCCAAACATATAATGTTTAGACCTTTGAAGGATATAGACCTAGATAAATTTAATAAAACGGTTTCTGTCTTACCCTGGAATGATATTGCGGGCATATCCGATGTTGATCAAATGGTTGATACATTTAATCACCTAATTATAAAATTATTTGACACATTTGCTCCTGTTAAGAAGTCGTTAATAAGAAAAGTATCCTATCCGTGGTTAACGAGTAATGTACGGTACATGATGAAGCTGAGAGATGAGCAACATTATAAGTATCGCAAAACTAACCTCGATGTTCATCTTCGGGAATATAAAGAGTTGAAAGGGCTGGTGAACACTAGCATATTCTTTGAGAAGAAAGCTTTCTTTGACCATAAAATTAACCAGCATCACAACAACACAAAACTTCTTTGGAAAAATCTTAAAAACAATATTATTCCCGACTTTAAACGCACTGGAGAGATTCCGCAACATCTGTGTGATGCTGACGAAATAAATAAACATTTTCTAAACGTTCCCGGTCAAAATAGTGCTGACCCTGCTGACTTAACTTACTTTAATGAAAATCGTTTCTGTAGCAGTTCTTTTAAATTCGAGCGAGTTAATGAAAGCTATGTAGGTAAACTTATCCTGGACATCAAGAGTAATGCAGAGGGAATTGATGGGATAACCAGGGACATGTTTCTTCTAACTCTTCCACATAGTCTTCCTGCTATTACTGCAATAATTAATAAATCTCTTTCCTCTTCACTTTTCCCATCGCAATGGAAGATAGCTCTGGTGCGGCCCATACCAAAAAACAGCAATCCTACTGCTCTCAAAGACCTGAGGCCCATTAGCATTCTTCCTTACCTCTCTAAGATCTTAGAGCGAGTTGTCTACAACCAAGTCACCAAGTACTGTGAATTAAATAATATCCTACCGGAATTTCAGTCAGGATTTAGAAAACTTCGGAGTACTTGCACGGCCTTGATTGATGTTGTGGATAACTTGCTCTCTGCTCGTGATAATGGTCAACCTTCAATTCTAACTCTGCTCGATTTTTCTAGGGCTTTCGACAGTATAAATTACTCACTTCTCATTTCTAAGCTTAATTTCTATGGATTCGATTGTATTTCTTCATCTTGGTTCAATAGTTATCTTCAAGATCGTTTTCAGAGAGTGGTTCTGCTGAAAAATGACGGAAATAGTGCCCTTTCGTCACTTGTCCCTGTGAATAGAGGAGTCCCCCAGGGTTCCATTCTTGGGCCTCTTTTATTCATCATTTATTCGGCAGATATCACCTCTTGTATAAAAAATTGTCAGTATCATCTATACGCTGATGATTTGCAAATTTATATACCTGTGGATAGAGCTCGGATAGGAGAATGTGCCCGTAACATGAACGATGACTTGGAACGCATTTCCGATTGGTCTCGCAAGAACGCACTGGTTCTAAACCCAACCAAGTCCAAATATCTTATTGTTGGCTCTAAAAAGCAATTCTCCCACTTGGACGAAGAAGATATCAGTATTTGTGTAGACTCTATTCCTTTAGAACGGGTTCCTGTTGCTCGAAACTTGGGCATCGATTTCGACAGTCAGTTGAGGTTTGAAGATCATGTTACTAAGCTAGTTAGTAGCTGTTTTTATCGACTCAAAGTCCTTTATAATATTCGACCTTTTCTGAGTGTCGATCTACGAATAAGGCTGTGTGAAAGCATTGTGCTTTCTAAATTAAACTACGCTCTTCCCGTTTACGGACCATGCTTAACAGGAAAAGTACAGCGCCTCATTCAGAGAGTCCAGAATTCCTGTGCAAGATTCTGCGTAACCATTCCACCTAGGTCACATGTCACTCCATTCCTAAACAGCATCAACTTTTTAAAGATGAAGGGTCGGCAAGAGTTATTATTGGCCTGTCTTTTGTTCGATACAATACATACTAAGCAGCCCGGGTATCTCTATACTAAATTGTCGTGGCGTAAAGATGCTAGTAGGGGTGAAATAAGGAGTGGAACTCACGAACTCTCCATTCCGCAGCATAAAACCTCAGCCTTTCGTGGGTCATTCAAATATAGCGCGACGAAATGTTGGAATAATATCCCCCCTCCAATAAAAAATCTTAAGTGTAAGTCCAACTTTCGTCGCACTTACAAATCGTTCCTGCTAAAATTCCAACATTAGTAATTTAATATTCTTCGACAATACCCAATACCTATTATACGTATCCAAAATTATATTCTATTAAATTGTTATTACTTATTGCTTGCTTATTCATTTCATAATTAACACATACTAAACTACCCATAAACTTGACCAAAAATATTGTCTCCTATATATAACTTATTCATTATATATTTATTGTATATATACTTATTATTATTTATCTGATTTCACACTCCTTCTATCTTAGAGGCGCAAACTAGCCATGTGGGTATCTGGCAGAATTACCAGCGTTGTGGAGTTTGCCTCTGCAACATTTATGCTGAGCCAGGGCCTTTTTGTAGCTACAATGCAAGTTTGATATGTCAGATGTAATTTCGATTGTTAGCATGTTATTTTATTTTTGTAATTTTTATTTTTTATTTTTGTATTTTTTAATGGTGTCTTGAATGTATAAGCATATCATTGTGTTGTTTGGCTCAATAAATCTTTTTGTATTGTATTGTATATTGTATTATACAATGTACCGCGTGCATCAATGGTGGCCATTGTTTTAGACGTTCGGGATTATTCTATGGGAGTGGTTTTTTGAAGTGAAATTTTGATGGCGATTCGAAAATATAGTAAAAGTTGATGTTTTTAATACTAGCTGCTCGTCCCGTATTTGCTCGGGTTCACTTTGGGTTAAAATAAAATAAAGCCTTTGTAACTCAGGTATAGGTACTGTACTTTCTGTTAGTGAAGTTATTTTCAAAATCGGTCTAGTAGTTTCACGCCGTATAATCTTTGCACTTTATAATGTGCAAAGATTGTAGATTGGCTGCTCGACCCGGCACCACGTTGTTGACCCGGGATAAAAGCTGCGTCAATCTGAAATGTTCAAAATCGATTAAGTAGCTTTTGAGTTAATTAGTTAGTTTCAATTTTATAATATAAAATTACATGGATAAAGATTAAAGATGCGTACGAAACTTAATAGGATCCGTAGAATCTACGTAATCCTACCTCTTCCGAGCACATAATCCTAATTTTAATATAAATTTACCAATTACGTTTCAAGGTAAAGGATCCGAGTCTCGTGTATTTTGATAAAATATTTTGGTAAAGAAATTATTGTTTTCTTGTAAGATAACAATTAGGCACACTTCACGCGAGATTTAAATTTAAACTGTATTTATACAACAGAAGAGACTGTTATCACTCAAGTATTTATAAATATAATAATTTGTTTTAATGTTAGTTGCGATTATGTTTTATGTAAACAATTTGAGCGAATTTTGATCTGGCCGAAACTTAGGAATAGTCCTATACAATATACACATGCCAACTTAAATAAAATTATCATAGAATATTAAATACTGTTGAATAAAAAATATTCCGATTTCCGACTGCTATTAATTTATGTTTAAAGCACAGATATTCTAAAAAAATCAGTTATAAACTATTGTTTACCGTTTCCATGATAACAAATTCTGAAGTATAATAATAGCTGTATATTTTCTAAGGCCTCTTATTATCTGTGGAAATATGGTCACCTCATCTAAATAAATAGGTCCTTCACCTCGACCTGTGTTTATCCACAAATGTTCGCTCTACTCATTATAATTTCATGTTGAGATATAGAGTGAAACAGCTGTCGAATATTATGCAGCTACGATGTAAAATATTAAAATATTCTGTCAAAAAGTTTTTTGGAAATTCATAAGTACAGTGAAAATTTAAGGTTATGAATGTTTTCAGGAAAATCTTACTACATTAGTTTTTATGTTTTGAGTGTGATCACTAAAATCGTCAAAAAGATAATATTACAATACATGTTCTTCTTCTCTTTGTTACCTAGTGAAAAAAAAAATTATTCCAAAGACCCTCAGTGACAAACAACTTTAAAACAATAACCAGTCTTTGATTATAATGAGCTTCGTTGAAACTAAGAACAATAACAACTTGCAGGTTCATTTGCTACTCGATGAAAGCCTTATAATATAAAAAAAATACTTTTCAGTTCTTTTTTGCCTCTTCGCATAATCATACGTATTTAAAATATTGGATGAAATAATGTAATAATACTAATTATTACAAGTATAATGACAAAAATAGTGATAAACTATGTGTTTTTACGTTTGATAGATGAAAATAAGTTGTATAAGATACTTACATAAATAACAAAATAGACCACAAAATTGCATTGAAATTTGAATACTTCACATCCTACTTATGTTATCATTTCGTTGCAATCATTTTGAAATTAACTTTAATCTAAACGACAATGCGATGCGGGTGGGTAATGGCATTTCAAATTATTTTAACCGACTTTTAAATAAAATCGTTGATGTCATACAGAAATTTGCTATTGCCATATCTTCTAAATAGTTAGTAAAAATGAATCGCCTAAGCGTCAAACCCGAGAACGGCTCTACCAATTATTAACGTTTTTAAAAGGCTCAAGGAAGGTTTCTTAAAGAGAAAAAACACGACCCAGAGCTTAAGGGCAGAACAACGTCTGCTGCAGCAGCTAGTACCTACTATATAAAATAAAAAAACTATTCCGTATCGACAAATTAACACGCAAGGCAGTTTCTTCTTATCTTATATTAAATTAAAAACCTAGCATAAATTATATATATTCGTATAGCTATATACTAACCACTAGACCAATGAAACAATAATTAATTAATAAGCTATATTATATCATATAATAATAGTATCAGAATATCGCATGGAAAGACTGAGGAACGTGTAAGCAGTGACCTGTAAATAAATCCTGTATTAAACCTACTATCAATCGAACAATAAGTTCATAAAGCTCTTAATAAAAACTTGAAATGATTAAATGTAAAACGCCTTGTTTATATTTTACTAACAATTGAAAATCAAACCATTGAATCGTAAAAAATAATCCACCTTTACAAATTTTCTCTTATGTATAACCTAATAGGATTAACTGAAACGTACTATAATAATTTTAATGTATGGAACAATTTCATTGAAGAAAGGATGCTTGAGTTTTTTTATTATTGCCCACGTATATTTTAAGCTTCATGTTCATATTCATTAATTTAGGTACAAAGTAACACGTGTTACGAGACATCAGCAAATAGCCCATACTGATTTTCCTTATTCAAAATACTCAATTATTTTGTATATTATTTTTATAACAAAAATAAATAAATAAATTGTATTTCACGTCCCTGTTTATAGGCAATATTACATATCCGCGTATCACTGCACTTTTTTAACAGGAGCTCAAATTTATAGTACAAACTATTGATATTACATTCGGATGCAATCGTCACAATTTGGCTCACTGCCATATCGGTTTTATGTTTACGATCACTTTATACCCACGAGGACTGATCATCCCATAATAATATTGCATAATGACACAAAATAGAAAGTGATGAGTGAATCATTGGGGTCAAAAACCAGGTGACGGGGACCTTGAAATTTATGTGTTACGACTGACGTAGATTTGTTTTATTTGGAAATGTGGTTGATATTTTATAGTTTGTCACGTTTCTGTATAAATACGTAGGAAGTTGCATTATTTTGTAGGTCGATTGAACTGTTTTAATTAGTAGATATAAGAATAAGATTGTAAGTAATATCATTATTATAAGACTGTTAAACTAAAGATGACACTAGAACGATTTCAAAGTTGAAAGTACACTTTTATATTGTTTGTAAATCGCTATAAAACGACAACAAACACTTATTTATTACAGACCAGAAAGCGGCATCCTCCATTAAGGCTCAGTCACATTTTTACATTCCTTTTGATTGCTTTTTCAATTCCAAACACCACCAATAAAATAACTCTTACCGAAATTATTCAATAAATCTCAACAGTACAGTGAATTATGACCAATAAAATAAATACGATTAAAATTGAGAGATTTAGAGACATTGCTGTTTTACAACGTCGGCAGCGTTTATTGTTTCAAAGAAACTTTTCAGTGCAATACAAACATTTTGAGGATGTTATACAACCGTTAAAATTTATCGCTTCCGATGTAATATTATTAATTTATTAGATTCGTTACGGTTTTGTATAAAATGTGTTGTTAGGAAAATTTTGTTGACAAACGAATTACATACTGCATGTTGATGAAGGAAAATTTTAAGGAATGCTTGAGGCAGTAAAAATAAATAAGGTTTTCATCAAAGGTATTTGGTTTGATTTATTTAATTATTATTCGTTTGTTATGTGTAAGAAGTTTACCAAAAAGAACTAAGTATAGCAAGAATATGAATTATTTACTTTCATTAATATATAGAATACCAAAAGGCCTGTATTAGGTAATTAAAGTAAGAGAAAAATAATTATTGTCTTTAGTTAAATACGAAAAAATATTCATAAAAGCATAAATCATGATTTACCAAAATTACGGTAAGTAATAAAACACCTATGTGATATGTCACATTAATAAAAAGTTCAAAGGCACTGTGAGACGTCGACCTTTTACTTCCACAGGTAATATATATACCTATGTAGAAATAAACGAGGAATTTGAGAAGACCGTCATATTTCGACTACAATCAAATAACAAAAGTAGAAACGACATCGTTTTTCAAGAAATGTCCTTTTTACGAGCCATCTCGGTAAGTACTACATTTATTGCTTCTTTTATCTATAACAGGATATAGGGTTGCCACAATGAGCTAATAAAAGTTAAATGATTTTATTGAAAGAATAAAATAAAATATAATTCTATAGCTAACAAGTTAAACTAATATTAAATATTGAGTTCCTTCGAGGGAATTTCATTTTTTACTTAAATTATGTTTAATTACTTACATGTTTATATTTTTCGTTTAAATTGGTGCTACGGCATCTTTTATATTGTATTTATCCTATAAGGGATGTCACTATTCAGCTTATTATAAATTGTAAGTTTCTATAGTTATTCTGGTATCGACACGACGACACCTCCTCTACAATCTTTACTCTGGTTATTTCTGATTCAAGTTCCTTAAATACTTTAAATTTACAGTTTCTTTCAATATCGAAATACATAAATAATTTCCGATTACACAACCCTATTTTCATTTTATTTTATCACAAGCAGTTTGCTAAACATTTGTTTACAGTCAGTACTTTCTGCGATCTAGTTAGATGATAACGGCGGGATACCACAAAACTGCAGGAACATTTTATTATATTTATTGTCTTATTGTTTACGTATTGATAATTTATAACAATTGTTGACTTGTATTTTATACGTATTAGCGTGTGTATGTATTTAACATGTTGTTGTCAATAATTATTGTAAATAGATACACCTTTGCCTTAAACTTTGAATAAGTGAAATAATAAACAATAGTAAATGAATAAATAGACAAATCTATCTTTTTGATACATATTAATTCGGACTTCTCATTCTTACTCTTACCTGCGTCCCATGTCCCATCGATGGATCGATATGACATGATGTACCTATTCGTTAATTATTCAATAACATTGTCATTTGTATTGCAAAAAGAAAGCAAAAGATGTTCTTTAAGAAATTTTAGAGATCTAATATAATAATTAATAATATATAATTTTTTTTTTTAATTCTATGTTCATTTAATTTTGGTGATAGCTACAACAGAATGACCGCCTCCTTGGTACAGTGGTTGACGCGTGAGCGTAGAACCGAGGGGCCTTAGGTTCAATTTCCCGGTGGAGACGAAGATAAATCAATGTCTCGGTCTGTCAGGACACAGAAGGCTGATCACCTATGCATCTGCCCCTTACCCCAATTGGGGACACGGTACTTCACTTTTTCTTTTTTACATCTTGAATAGAAAAAGCTCTTTTTTTATTGAAAAACCAAACTTTAAGGGTAAAGGCAAATTAGAGGATAGTATCGCCGTGGAATAAGTCTATAAAATCACAGTGCATTAATTAAAGATATTTGCAATCTGTAATAAATATTCCGATCACGTCCAACTATAAAGTTATTATGCAGAATGTACATAGGGATGTTGAAGCCGTGCTTTCAACTTAATGAGAGTTTTGAGCCAAGTATTACAAACTAATATGAATACTTAGAGCTTAGATGTAGAGCTTAAAACTTGGGCCTTTTGATAGATTTTTAATAAAACATGTTGCTGCATTCAACTTGCTTCAAAAAGAAAATTTGCGTAAGTATATCTAAAAGTAAAATTTAATAATTAATTGGTTTTAGAATAAATACATAATAATACCATAACCATAAGACTAAAATATAAAAATCAATGCCTTAAACTAATTTATTTCTAAACAAAAAAAACAATGTGGATATTTTATTTATTGTGGTCTTTATATGGAATGTCAGTTTTAGTTTAAAAATGTCGGCATATATGCATTTTTATTTATATCAGTCGATTAGTATACCAAATTGGTTTTCCTGTATAAAATGCGTTGGTAGTTCCCGTAGGTGTGTACAAAATATTTATAGTATCTTATCGTTAAACAAATAATTAATAATGCTGACAAGGAAAAAGTAAACTTAATAGATCACTTGAGTGTGTTAAATCGTTTTAGGAAATATCGACGTTGAACTATAAATTAGACCACACGTTTGAAATAAATTTAAATTGTATCAGTATAAGTAGTTGTGTGATGCTATTAAAATATAAAAAATCCACATTATTATTTTTATTTATTCTTACACAGAAAACTAAAAAAATAATTTGGAAAATCCAAAAGTGCACGCCTCATAATTTTTTTTTAATAAATATTTATTAATTATTATTTTTGTTTATTTAATAACAATTAAACCACATCGAATCAGACCCTGAAAAATGAAAGGGTTCTATTCCTGAGCATACTCAAGCGTAAGAGAAAAAAAAAGACTCGATTAGTAAAGTATTTCGGTCGCTATCGTGTTAACAAGAAAAAGGATCCGCACATACAGACACACGGACGTCCAAGACAGAACTTTTTTTAAACTGTTTTTTAACTAGTTTAAATAACAAAAATGACATCAAAAATATCATGAACGTTAAAAATAGTGTTTTTTCTTAATATGTGTGTGTATGTATTATCTTACAAGTGCAATGTATGATACATAAAGACATTTTAAGTTTGAAAAATCAGATGTTTTGCGCGAAGTGACAGTAGTACCCACCTCAACGCTTCGCTTATGAGGCGTGCAATAAAGTTACTACGCCAAAATAAAAATATTTATACCTACTTAATCTGTATATTTACAAATTATTCATAAAATATTATTTATTATACTTATATATTTGATGCTTACAGATTTATTGCTATGTTGTTGCAAGAAAATCGGTGTGATGTGATGTTTCATTTCCGTGAGTGTGGTTCATTTCCGATTCATACTATTTATCGTAACAAAATTAGTTGCCGTAACAACTTTATTATCTTTTTTTTTTAATAAAACCTCGTTTGATAGAACTTTAGTATAGAGTCCAATAATATAACTATACGGTAATTTCGAAACCTTCCTGCAAGCCCGGCTAGCTCAGTCGGTAGAGCATGAGACTCTTAATCTCAGGGTCGTGGGTTCGAGCCCCACGTTGGGCGTCATTTTTTTTTATTTTATTCTACATATTTTTTTTAATAATTACCTGCAATTTTCCTTTCCCTCATTTTCCGCCACAGTTGTTCAGCTTTTCTCATCGGCCAATTCTCGATTTTCGCGCTAAAACTTCTAAAGAACTTGTATTCTTTGAAATGTGACATTCTTCTTTCCATCTTGCTTGGCATATTATGGCCCGGTGGTGGTGACTGATCCTTCTGTTCACCAGACGGCGACGCCATTTTGTTTTTTTTTGCTTTTTATTTTTTATCTATGCACCTTTTACGCGCAATTTAAATTCGGATTCTTATCTGGTCCCATTTATAGGGGCAAATTCTTTTAAATTATTTTTCATTAATACTTTTTTACTAATAGGCATGCATATAAATATTTTAAGTAATTAGGTAAATAAATAATTATTATCTTATAATACTGATCTTGAAATATGTTTTATTATTTTTAAATTTTAAATATTATATGAGAAATATAATTTTAATTTATATTAAAACTCTCTTAGTTAAAATATTGTTTATTTTGGTGCACTAATTAACCTGAAAAGAAAAGAAACAGACCATTAATTGAAAATTAATTCATTTAACATACAATGCTTAATTAATACAAATTTGTGCGTTTTTCACATCCTTATCATTTTTATTTTTTACATCCCAAATAATATCTCATAATTTATTATAATATTTTCGTCTTGGGAACCCTAAAATTCGCGAAATGTCAAAAGTTGAAGCCAACCCGAGACCTGCAGAACTTTTAATTAACACTTACTTTGTGACCTTTTTACTTTACAATTGTTTACTTATGTGTCACACATTTATACAGAATTACATGTTAGTACCTACTTAGAATATTTATTTTATTTAGTAATTTATTTTTATTGGTATAAACTTCATTTTTAGTTGATTGTTATCCCTACTAATACTATAAATGCGAAAGTAACTCTGTCTGTGTGTCTGTTACGCTTTCCCGCTTAAACCTCACAACCGATTTTGATGAAATTTGGCAGAGACAATCTTTAGACCCTGAGAAAAAACATAGGTTACCTTTTATCAAAACACCACGCGGGCGAAATTTTGGCGACAATACGACTAATTTAAATCTAGATTTATTTCATACCTTGATGATTGATCACACACACACTTTTCGAAACGATATTAATGAAAATGTATCTGGATTCAATTACTACTATACGATGCATCAATTAATTTAAATATATGGGTACAAAAATATAATATACTACAATGCATCAATTAGGTAATTAAAATACCCAGACATAAAAACATGATGTTTACACTATATTCGGTTTTGTCTTTCACGATGGTATACCGTATATGGTAAAAAACAGTTGCATTAAAGATGTTCAGTTTTCATTGTTTTCAAATGATTTATATTATAGTAGCGGTCCGCCACGGCTTCGCCCGTGGTACATATTTCGCAATAAAAGGTAGCCTATGTCCTTTCTCGGGTATCAAAATATCTCTATACCAAATTTAATTCTAATTGGTCCAGTAGTTAAGGCGTGATTAAGTAACAGACAGACAGACAGAGTTACTTTCGCATTTATAATATTAGTATGGATTACTGTTATATACTAGCAAAAATTGTAGAGCCTACGGTAGAGTGTTTCTTATTTTTACGGATAGATTTCACATAAAACAAGGAGTTTTATATCTCTACAATAGTAAAATCAATTGGGGATCGAACCAAAACGCTCTTGTATGCAATTGTGCTGCAATAAAGGGAAAATTATCATGAGTATCTATATATATATACTCTATGTATCCGATATCGATTGATTAGTGTTTTACTGACATAACATTTATTTAATTACCATAAATGGATTCACTGACTCTATCTAGTTGAAACCTGTATTTTAATATTTTTTGCTGCGCTGCACTTAAATATTAATTGTAGCGTATAAATTCTGTAACTACATTACGTCTGAACTTTTGATGGATGATCGGAGAATTTAATAACATTGTATTAGTTAAGCACTCAAATAATTGCGGGTTATTCGATTATAAAGTTAAATTGTTATCACATATAGTTACTATGTTGTAAGCTCTATTCTCAGTGCTCTATGCGAGAAGATAGAGGGTTAGAGATAAAATGTAAGTAGTTTTGCTTTTTATTTTAACTAGCTACGCTTCGCAGTTTCACCCGCGTTGCTCCGGTCCTGTTGGTCTAAGCGTAATGATATATAGCCTATAGCCTTCCTCGATAAATGGGTTATCTAACACTGAAAGAATTTTTCAAATTGGACCAGCAGTTCCTGAGATTAGCGCGTTCAAAAAATTACCATTGTAAAATATAACCATCGGGAAGCATTAAAACATTATAGATGTTATAGGCAAACTCCGAAGCTCCGGCGCTCCTAGGTTGGACTGGTTAATCCTCAGGTCAGACTGAATGACTTAGTCAAAGCCCAAACAAATGTAAATTTTCGGCCTTTGACTAAACAATTTTCGTCAAACCTGGGAGAGACTAATTTGGTCAGGCAAACGTCTAAACACAATTTTATTAAATCGGGGTTTGACGAGTCAAACTCCGATATAGGTATGAAGTGTCTTATCTTCGTATATTTGGAAGCATTTTATCATTTAAGCAGCTTTCAAGTCTTAAGAACCGCTTAACTCTGCCAGTTCTGACACCTGATTGGTCAGCTTACGTGATTTTCACTTTTATATTTGAGATGCTTTGAGAGAATGCCGTGTGGCATTAGGCCCGCCTTTTGTACGATGTGCAATAAAGTATAAAATAATTAAATAAATGCTTTGGAATATACGGAGGTTAGTTTGTATAAGATTAAGTATAAAAAAATAACATTTTTAAAATTTTGATGTTTATTGTTTTAATAATTTCTTAAGTACTTAATTAAAATGACGGTCCGCGAGAGACATTATGAACCTGTTTAAACATGTTCAGATCAACGTTTGACCGAGAATTGCAGTCGCTTCTAGGATTGACTAGGCCAAAACCGAAACAGAATAATTTACTTTCGACGTTTGACTGAAAAGTTAGGAGCTCCTGGGTTTGACTAAAAATACTTCAGGCAAAGGGCGAAATTGAAATGTATTTCGGGGATTGCCTGATGGCTTTGGCCAAACCTAGGATAAACCAGTCCTTCCGCGAAGAGACTGTGTATCGGACTTTGACTATAACATAGATATAAAACTCGTCTTAAATGCTTTGTTGTTCAATTTGTTTTGTTTCTCTGTTATAAGTTATCTAAAAATTAAGATTGTTGTCTGAAAATAAATCTCAAGAAGTTCAAAAGTGTTTTTCATTTAGCCCCGATCCTACATGTATAGTTTTCTTAACAATAAAAGGCTCAGAATAAAATTGTAGAGTCACATTTTAAAACCACTTCTCTACAATTTTACTTAATATTCAGATTCCAAAAACTAAATGGCTAAAGAAGCTATTACGCAGTTGTAAAGGGTTTTTTCTTGAATATTTTCTTGGAAACGAAACTTAAAAGAACTTGGTAATTTATACATATCGTTTCATTTATTCAGAATATCTGAAGACCGTGAAAAGGCAAACGTATATTTTATTCCTTTGTTTTAAATTCGTCTCGTATATATTTAACATTGTTAAAGATTTTCCACGAATGGATTACATATATTTGAGAAGAATATCTTAAAATATATTTTTTTATTTGGTCATAAGTATACTGTATGAAGATTTTCTTTATGTATTTGTTGTTAACCGTGTATGTACCAGTATACATATATATAAATTATGTAATCTAAATTTCAAATTCTACAATAATACGTATTCATTTTTTTATGTTTGTTCCTCCACATTAATCAAATTTCGTTTGCAAATGATAATGCATTTAGATATTTAGATGAACAGATTAGTCGAAGAGAGATTAAATATTAAAATCTATCGATTGCAAAATCATAAAAACCTAACTCTACCTAGAGTACCTTTGTAATTTAATGTATCTCTAGAATGTTCTGATAATTTCGATTATTAAGATTATTTCTATTTTTGAGGCTTAATAAAAAGTTGTCTAGTTGTTAGTTCATTCTAAAATCATATACTTACAAACATTTCATTTTTATTTTTATATTATAAAATTGTTTTGGTTAATAGTACCTATAGTGCGAGTGCTAGCTGCCAAAAACACTAAGTCAACGATATATCCCGTAAATCCAGCATTTACCTCGTAAATATAGGAAATTGTTAAAGAAATAATACATATATTCCAATTTATTTGTAGCAAATTTAATATTTATTTACGTGTTTTTGTCTTGACAATGAATAGAGATTTATTATTTCCTTTTTTTTAGTAAATGCAAGTAGTAAAAATTTTTAAATAATTATTATTTATTGTTTATCATATTCTTATAATTTTTTATTTGATTTATGCAAAGATATATTGTTTTTTCAAATCAAAACCGACATTGACCTACATTTGTTATAAACTGTAGCGTCATTAGATTATTGTTTATGTATTGTAACTTCGTGCCATGTTTATATTGCGAATGAAACCGCAAATAAATCACGTTTTGTTTTAATATTCTAGAATATTATAGAACACTATTTTTCTGTATTACAAACCAAAAAGGCCCTTAGTACAAGTCTAGAAAATATTCTAAAGCCTATTTTTATAGTTAACTAGCGGTCCGCCCCGGCTTCGCCCGTGGTACATATTTACGTTTTCTCTACATAAGAACCATCCTCGTACTTCAAGGAATATAATAAAAAAAGAATTATCGAAATCGGTTCAGCCGTTCTCGAGTTATGCGCTTACCAACACATTTTGCGATTCATTTTTATATATAAGAGATACGATACTATATAGTTTATATACTAGATTTATAATATACCTACAAAAGCTAACCTTTTAAAAACACTCACCTCACTATATGTCTTTCAATATATACAATTGTTCACTTATCACTATACACAACACCGATATAGGAAGAACACTAAACGTAAGGAGAAGGAAAAAGTTTCAGCGACACTACGATTGTACATAAAGCTTGCGAAAAATAAACGTCCATCCTAGGCGCTTGAATCTACAGGTCTGATCGCCCGCATTGGCACAAATTTCCCGCGTTCAGAGCGACAGAGACATACATACAAACACACTACGTTAAAACGAGATGGCTATCATTTTGCAAGTGCGCAGAAAATCGCAGGATCGCTTAGAACGTCATTGAATCTATAATTGTGTGAAAAATAGTGAAAATTCAATTTCCATCAAAAATAGAGTTATTTAATATTGATACTGAATTCATAAACACAAGATCTAAATTAGTCGTTCAGATTTATGAATTTTCCAGTCGACCTTAATCGAGTGCAGGTTGCTCATATTTATTTTGTATTTCATCGCTTACTTCAAAAATTTATGAGGAAAATTTAAATTTCTTAGCTGTTAGACCATCTGTTCGTGAGTACGTAACTATAAAGATTACTCATACAATTTACGATAATTTTAGGCATATTATTTAAACACAATCAAAAATTCTTCATCTATAAATATGCTGTAAGCGTTTACTTTTAATCTTTCGCCTGCTCTTAATGTAGCGTAATATTCTAAACAAATTGCTTTTACCTTATAATTCAGAAACGGATTCAATACTTTTTGCGTTATTAAAAATTAAACGTCAAACGAGATCAAAGAAAGAGTAATCAGTTATTTTTAGAGAGTTGACTTTTTACCTTGCAATTTTGTTATGATAAATAAATAAATAAATCGTTTATTTGCAAGTAAACATGGTATAGTATATATAAATATATACATGTTTTTAGTATGTATGCATTTAATCTTTATATAGAGTAAACAATCTGAAAGCGTTTAAGAAGTATTTCTACCAAACAGTACATTATGCTATTCTGATTTAATATGCAATTTATTTTATTTCCTCTTAAATATGTTTTCAGTATTCTCTCACGTTTATTTCATAATTTAAAAGCTTTTCTATTCATAGACTCGCATTAAAGTTTCGTAGAGGCCTTGTGTAGAGTCGCTACATGTTGTCGTAGCAAATGTCTACGAGTTAGTGAACATAATGAGAGAAAATAAAGGTTTTGTATTAAATGTTTATTTGATTAACGTTATAATTACGTTTCTTAGTGCATACTAAATCTTTAATTATATTTGTTACGTTTTTAAATATAGCTCTTTATATTTAATTTATCCAATACAAACATTTCAGATTCTTATTATATGTATATTTATTGTGGTCACAGTGTTATTAAATAAGAAACCAATACAAAATCAATACAAATATGTAAATCAATTTAATAATGATAAAACGAGGTATTTTCTGTATATATAAAACTCAAAGGTGACTGATATATAGTGATCTATCAACGCACAGCCCAAACCACTGGACGTATCGGGCTGAAATTTGGCATGCAGGTAGATGTTAGGACGCAAGAATTTCCCGAAATTCTTGCGGGAACGGGGAAAAACGGGGATGCACGTACAAAGTCGTGGGCGGAAGCTAGTTTTCTATAAATAGAGGCAGACGTAAGTTATGATCAATTAATCTAAAACTTGTTTTTTTGTTTCATGTTTTTTGTAGACGACCTAAAGTATAATATAATATATTAAATTACATAGTAACCTTAAATGAATTAATTTTCCACTTGTTCTGATATGAGACCCGGGAGAGAAGTGAAATAATAAAAAGGATGATAAAACTTTTCCATACGTGAAAAAGATTTAAAATACACGGTATTTTGTTTTGTTCCCTCGAGACTTTACACACAAAACAATAAGCATTATACATAATGTTAATGATTTAAATATGTTCTGTTCGTCAGAATTTTCACTACAGAAACATAAACGTAATTTTCATTTATATTTCTCTGGTGTTAACAATTTATTCAAATAAATCCTAATTCGCGAATAATCGCGTCATTGTAGAGTAAATCGTTTTACTATTTCGAATACAATGAGCTTATACTAATACTAGATTTCCGCCCGCGGCTTCGCCCGCGTTTTCAAAGGAAAACCCGCATAGTTCACGTTCCCGTGGGATTTCCGGGATAAAACCTATCCTATGTGTTAATCCAAGTTACCCTCTATATGTGTGCTAAATTTCATTGTAATCGGTTCAGTAGTTTTTACGTGAAAGAGTAACAAACATCCATACATCCATACATCCATACATCCATACATCCATACATCCATACAAAATTTCGCCTTTATAATAGTATTAAGATTAAGATTATAAAGCTGAAGAGTTTGTTTGTTTGTTTGAACGCGCTAATCTTAGGAACTACTGGTCCGATTTGAAAAATTATTTTGGTTTTGGATAGCCCATTTATCGAGAGGCTTTATAATATCATCTCACTAAGACAACAGCGAGCCACGCGGGTAAAACCGCGGAGCACAGCTTATAGTGTTTATACTCTATACTAATATTATAAAGAATAATTGGTTTGTTTGTTTGTCGAACGCGCTGATCTCAGGAACTACTGGTCCGATTTGAAAAATTATTTCGGTGTTAGATACTCCATTTATCGAAGAAGGCTATAATATATCATCACGCTAAGACCAACAGGAGCGTAGCCACGCGAGTGAGACCGCGGGGCACAGCTAGTATTTTATAACTCTCATCATGCTATAAAGTAGGCAAAGAAAACAAACGGTTGTGAAATATGTTTATATTTTATGAACAAATAACCAACGCAATGAGATGCGTTCCGCTGTAAACATTAGCGATGGTTTCCCAGTTCATAGAATAGTTTATTCATAGATGTGTCTTATTTAGCAAATATGAATTTCAGCTTTATTTATCCAATGTCGTTATTTGTTTAAATAAGGAATGCTGTTCTAGCTCTCGCATCACACAGCCTGGAATACCTACGCAGTTCCTGATAGTGACGTATATTTATTTCTCTGAAAATAAAAAGAGTAATAAATTATTTACTATCGGTGCCTACTGCATCAGTAGGTTCTTTTTTTCTGCTGACCTTCCTTTGTATTGGACTATTTTAATAATACTGATTAACAGTTGTGAAAATTTGGTTTACAGATTCAGGCTTCTAAAATACGGGAGTAAAGAATTAAAAGACACAATATATTTTACCTTACTTAGTTAAAAACTTAATGACTATTGAAACATTAAACTTTCTACTTATTTAATATAGCTATTTTTATAAAACCCACCTTGCATTAATAGAAATAAATTTACTCTTATAAATCACAAAAGCACATCTACGTCTGTACATAATCTTTGGCAATCCCAACGGCCTCCGTTCCTATAGCACTATGTTATCAACACTTCGATTCCGACATATCAAAGGCGAGTTAAAAATACCACATCCACTTTACACTATTCGCAGCGAATAACCAATCATTTTATATGTTATTCTAACGTCTTACGATTCATCGGTAGATTTGTAGGAATTAATTTGGGATATTCGCATTTACGTTTTCGTAAATCGTAGTTATTTAAGATGTTGGCGATTATTTATATTTATATATGGCAGAGGATATTTTGATCTTCTCTTTTTGAGTATTTTTTGAACGTCAATCTGTTTATAAATTAATTCTAGATTTTACACAATACAATGAACATAATTAATATACAAAAAATATACCTTTATCGAAAGCTCTTTTTTCTTGTAGATATTGTTCTCCAATCCATAAATGCCTGTATATTCCAGATGATAAATTGACGCTTTTATATTTGATACATTGAGTATGGCACGCTTAGACTTACTCCCCTAGGAAATTTATTTCCAAAAAAATCCTACTTAATGCTCCAATGAGCATCAATATGTTGTGTTTAAAGTGGCCTTTAGGTATTTAAAGCTTATACAGCCTACTTACCTATTAATATACGAATAAAACAATGTAGTAAAAAACTACGTTTAAAAAAAATAAAAAGAAAATTTTTGCCGTAAGCGTTTTTAGCGATCTTAATCAGACAGGTGTTTAACGTTTAACCAATTATCTCTTTATTGTTTAACTATTTTTATATTTAACATCTGAAAAATAAGGCTTTAAAGCTACAAGAGATATCTACAAAGCAACAAAGCATTCAACGGCTAAAAGTTATTTTTAGCATCAGACATGACACCTGTTGCAAACGCGGCTTACTGGGCGGAAAAGCGGCCTGATAGAAAATTTATTTCGCCTCCTAGAATATAAAATGAGTTGAGATACAGTACAGTATTCTTTATTGTAAATTTAAATAGGAATGGTCCCGCATATTTCGTACACTATCGTATTCTAAATTTAGAAAAGCTATTGGAAACAATCAGTTTGAATCATGATTTTAAAAGTGCAACTATGGAGTTTCTCGCCGGTTGTTCTCCATACATTTTTTTCGAATCGGTGGTAAATGTTAAAAATATGTAATGACGATTCAAAAGTGTTTCTAGAAGTAGTCTACTTGAATAAATAAATGTTTGAGTTTGAATAACGATGAAAGAAAGTTTTATCGACTGCTGTTAATTGTATTATGTAGGTACTTGCGACGACCAGACTCGCACCTAGCTTATAATTGCGAGTAACGACTGCCTTGAAGTACCTATGATTGTTTGAATTTTACTGGAAATAATATAAGACTACAGGGAAGATAATACAGTCAACTGTTACTCACCATACTCACCGAAAATTAGTTCGTTTTTTCTACTGTTTGGGTGATGCATAAATCATTTTATCGTAATGTAAATTCTTCTTCTTATTTGATACCCCATTGAACACCCTTTCTAAGTGCTAACTAGCAAACATTACAGAAATTCTCTACAACTTCAAAAGAGCGAATATTCAATGTTAATTTGATACAAAACTCAATCATAAACCCATAAAGGTCTGATACGTGCGAAGTTGAAATGTAAAATGGCCGTAGTTTCTAGAACTATTTCCTTTTATACCAGTTCAGGAAAAGTTTACCGGGCGAGAAATGAAAACACGGACCGTCTCATTATTGTAGAAAACACAGCGGAACTGCGGGGAGACTGGGGTGAAATGGATATTGTATGATGAGAAAGTTAAAAAGAAATAAAATTGTATATGAATTCAACTTTTATGTTAATAAATCAAATAATGAAATGAGGTGTATTGTCATTTGTCATTCACATATTGGGACTATAACACTCATTGTTCAGTCTAAGAGGCATTTCAATTCCAAATATCTAAGATCTAGATCATCAGATGTGAAAGCTTAACTAATTTCATTTTATTTAATATAAATTATGAGAATATTTCAAAACGTGAAACGTTGTCTTTTTCACAAACAAAACTATTAAAAAACTATTCAGCCGTTTTTGAGTTATAAATCTTGTAACTAACAGGACATTCTTTTACATATACTTATCTTGTATGTTTATTTATAAATTTCTTTCCAAATAACACATAATATGAGCATACCTGTATTTTGAAAATTGACTAAAACATTTTGTATTATTACATTAAAAATTTTATATTGCAGGATGTACCTACTACGCAACGCGACCTCCTCACGTACTCTCGGATTTAATCAAAGCAACAAACAAACGTCACGTTACCACTAACACGACGTTGAGATGTTAAGACGAAGGTGTTCTTGAAATAAAATAATATTTTTTTTTTTTTATTTTTTATTTAACACCTGAAAAATATCACTTATAACTAGATGAGATTTAACAGACCGATTGGTATACATAATTTGTAAAAAAAAATTAAGTGCCATTTGCTGTTATTTTCCAGATATGTAATTTGAAACTGTTAACTCATCTACCTAAATTTTAATACATTATTTACAGGCAGATAGACATTGTGAAACCTGAAATTATTATATTATTATTATCTTATATATAAAAATGAATCGCAAAATGTGTTGGTAAGCGCATAACTCGAGAACGGCTGAACCAATTTCGATAATTCTTTTTTTATTATATTCCTTGAAGTACCAGGATGGTTCTTATGTAGAGAAAACATAAATATGTACCACGGGCGAAGCCGGGGCGGACCGCTAGTTTGTTAATAAAATTACCTATGTAATTGCTCCGTGATGTTTTCTTTCCTTCTTTATTTTCCGTGACAATCACAATCACAATAAAGACGAATCTAGACTCCAAACCATCAAGTTATTTGAACTAGTCATTGAAACGTAATAATATAGAGTTGCTACTCATTGAGATAATATTAATAGGAGACGACACCGCCTACATCACTTATGTTCCACTCAACATACGTCATGTGACGTATGTTGAGCGGTATTTTTTAATGGTTTTAAAGTGAAACGCATCAAACATGCCTTCGTGTGTGTTACGATATTGCACAATTTAATACAAATAATACGGAAAAGTGCAAAGGAATAACTTTCATCGTTAAGTACCTAACTAGATAATAATTTTTAAAACTTAGTTAGAGCAAAAAAATTGCGCACAGATTTTGTTCGTGGTGTCTCCTCCATACGTAGTAATATTATCTCAATGTTGCTACTCTATTTTTTTACAAAATAAACACTTAATATTACTACTACTTTACAGATCTTACGAAGACAGAAATAGCATTGCAAATATAAACCAAATATGTTTTTTCAGATGTCCCAAAATTGGTAAATAAAATAATATTCAATGTCCGAGGGTCTTATTTGAATAAAATAATAAGGTTAAAATATATTCATGGGACTGTAATATTATTATGTTATTCGCAAATATTGAGGGTTGGTCGCTGATTTTAATTGGTTCAATAAACCAGTCTATTTATTTTCAAATTATAATACTCAGTGAATTAATAGCGACCATGGTAATCGGAATCACTACATAGTATAAAACAAATCGCTGTCCACCGTCTGTGTGTCTGCTTAGATCTATAAAATTTTAAATTATGCATTTTTTTTTTGCAAATATAGTGATTCAAGAGGAAGCTTTTATTATGTAGGTTTTAAACAAAGCAGGCAAAACCGCAGGCGGAAAGCTACTTATACGAATGAAAGCGAAACAATAACACTTTTCATAGATATAGTTTAATCACCCAATGGTGTAGTATAAGTTTCACAAGTTATGGCGAATCGTAGCATATTATAGTATCGTAGCTTGTAAAATATGAACATATTTGGCTCCTTTATAAATTTTGTCCTTCGACATTTTTCTTATCTATGTCCTATGGAAATAATATTAGTCCTCTCAGATAATATATTCAGCTCACATTGTAAGTAAGGTCAGATTCTAGGAAAATGGAAAATAATGTAGACCGTACCTAACTCCAAATGCTGGACATAATATCTAGACGATATGTTTAGATTTGTCTTTTCTTTGAAACCCAGGTAATCGTCGTATGTGTGAACAGATTAATTAATTATTATTAAACGTTGCATAAAACTAATCCTCTCCAAAGGTTGCCTGGCAGAGATCGATTGAAAGCGATAAGGCTGCCTATTTAACATGTGTACCTATCTTATATGTTTTTCTCATTTCTTTTTCTTATCTTCTGTATGTGTGTGTTAAATAAATAATTTTGTATTGTATTGTACAGTTTAATGTATGTATAAACTAAATTTTTATGAATAAACTCTTGTAAAATATTAAACTGATCTTTATTTTCTCTTACATACAAAAATCTAAAAGCACATTCGCAATCTAATATTAGAAAAGTTCGGAATCTATAAAATATACAGATTCCATAAAAATAACTGTCTAGAACTTTTAAATATTTGTTATATATTAATTCAGGGACTTTATAGTTAATACTTGATCAAACTCTGTTCACACCGCTTTGATCTTCAATTTTACGACTGGGTAAAAGGGAAAATGTTTTACGTCATGATTATAATATGTTTGGAATATTGTCAATAGATTAAAAAGTGTATGTTATAATTTACTAGCTTTCCACCCGCGGCTTTGCCCGCTTTGTCTAAAACCTAATAAATTATATACTAAAACCTTCCTCTTGAATCATTCTATCTATTACAAAAAACCGCATCAAAATCCGTTGCGTAGTTTTAAAGATTTAAGCATACATAGGGACATAGGGACAGAAAAAGCGACTTTGTTTTATACTATGTAGTGATGAATTTGTAGCAAATGTATATGGGTAGGTACTTCAGTGATATCCTAAGAAAAGCATTTACCTAGTATCTCCATTTTTCATTGTATTTTTTAAATCTGACGAAAAAAATAGTTTTTCTAAAAAAAACAAAAAGAACCTGCCCTTATCCAGCCACAAGCAATTGGAATCGTACATTGTTTTAATTTAATAACGGCCACAGTCCCAACGCATTACTGGCTGAAACGAAAAAATAAAATTATTTGCGACAGCCCTAGGGACTCCACCCACTTCGGACTTCCTTTATAAACGCGTGCATTCAACACAGGAGACCACAAGCAGTCGAGATCTGGTGGAACACACAATACAAAATAATATATTATGTAACATATTATATCCAGGCATTTTCATACAAAGGTAAGTCTTCTTGTTACTACCATGTTCGGGTTTTATTTAGCTATTGTCATGACTAATGTATTACAATAATTTGTCTTTGGTTTGTAGTTTATACTAGTTAGAAAAGAGTTGTTTTAAATTTTTCTAAATACTTACAATATAGGATCGATCTGTGAATTTTAGAATTCATACAACCCTTTTATAATACGAGGCACTTGTTTCAAACGAATCATTAGTTTCTATGAATTAAATAATATGTAATGAGATAGCATTACCAATTTATTTTATCGTCTCTATATGAATAACCTTCATCAGGTAAATTAATTTTTCTTTTTCAGACAACCATGCGTAAAAAGCTCTTCGTACTTTCGATTTTACTCCTCGCTTCAAACAACATCGCTTACGGCAAAAATGGCAATAAAACGAAATTAGACAATTCTAATAAAAATCATAATAAATTAAATAGTAAAGCAGTTGATAGATTTAAAAGATCGTCTAATAGCCACGGATTCTCTCATTTACCTAATGATGATGACATAAATACATATAATAAATTGAAACTTATGAACGGGATGATTAATTCAGACAGGATTGAAGAAGACATACCTTTTTGGGGCTCGAGAGGCAGAAGAGAGAGTTCCTCTTTAGAGCACTTACAAGAAAGATTGAAACCAAAGGAAAGATACTATCAAAACTGCAACGGACTTTGCTTTCCTTTTGACTCAGACGAGCGAAACGATATCCCATTTTGGGGTAATCGCGGACGACGGGATTCTAGCTCTCAAAGCAGTGAAAACAGTTTATGGGATGAAAGATACAGACGACAGGATGATGATGATGAAGACAGTCCTTTTTGGGGTAGTCGTGGCAGAAGGGATGAAGATATACCGTTCTGGGGCAGCCGAGGTAGACGTGAGAACTCTTTAGATTCCAAACAGTATCTTTCTTCGTCAAAATCTCCGGATGTAGAAGATGATGAGGAAATGCCTTTTTGGGGAAATCGAGGGCGAAGGAGGATGAATAAAGAAAAAAGCCACAGCCTGGATGAACCGGAACCTTTTTGGGGCAGTCGTGGAAAGAAAGGAAAAAATAAGTTTAGGTCAACAGACGACGAAGAACAGATACCATTCTGGGGTAACCGCGGTAGACGAATGAGCGGACTTGATAGTTATTCAAATAGAGGTGATGATTATGATGACTTGGACAGTATGTCAAAGATGAAAAGAAGAGAATTGTCATCTTCCTTTTGGGCGAACAGAGGTAGAGAGAGCAGATTAAATAATCTTTTTACAGGACCTATACGGAGTCGAATACAAAACATGCCAACAACCAATGACCTCAATAAAGAAGTAAGCAAGGGTTTCCATATTAAGCCATCTGAGCAGAATACCGTTCATGATGATAGAATTTACGCGGAAGAGCCACATTATATATTGATTGAACGTAGTAGCCGTGCTTCAGCCGAAGACGATCCATATATAATTACTAGAGGCAAGAAATATAGCAGTTATTTCCATCTCCCCAAAGCAGTCAGGGATCGCCGTGGAGCAATCGATGATATCTTTAAGTCAGTCCAAAACGATCCTTATTACATAGCAAGAGGAAAAAAGGATTCATTTGTTAAGGTTGGTAACACAATCATGTCAATGCAATCTTTAAACAGAGATAAAGAAGCTGTGTGTGCTTTAGTCAATTCTGTATTATCAAAAGCTGAAGGGACTAAGACTAAGAGAGAAATTAATGATTCAGAAAGAGACAGGCGTACTATTTTAAAAAAGTTGGCAGCACAACTTCAGCAAGATCCTTACTTCGTGAGTAGAGGGAAAAAAGATGCAAATGACAACGAAAAAAAGATCAAAGGTTTCGTCGAACAAATAATCGAAATGTGTTATTAAATATATTGTAATATTAAAGATAGGAAACTACATACAGAAGACGCAGCGTTAAGTTTTGTGATCAATAATTAAACGTAACTGGTGCAATTAAAAAGTATTTCATTTGAATTGTTGTTTCTATTCCTTACCAATTCCTGTATACTAGGAAAATTCTATATTCAATATTAATATTTTTCAAGTATTCATGAGGCATCACAAATATCAAAGCAATAAATATAAAATAAACATAGTTACAGAGATCTTACTATGTTTATTTTGTTTTAGCTAAAACTCCATCAACTAGTGAAATAGTCATATCGAGTTACAAATGCCACTCTGTTTAACTTTTCTTCCTGTTTACTTGTATTATACTGCCGTATCCATTAGGTAATCTAATAGCAGTAAGTAAAATTTGACTTCGAAAAATCTACGAACTACAATAACTGTATTACGAACTAACTAAAAGTACAGTAAGTAATTCAATGAGAATGATTTTTCCTCTTTTAATAGAGTATTATAATAGTCAAGTCATATATAAATAGTAAAGTCAAATATGGGGTAAAGGGCAGATGCATTTATCATATCTACATCTGTTTCGCTGATCGATTTTATTGAGGGACAAGTAGGTAAGCCTTCTGTGACCTGCCAGAAGTCAGAACGCAACAGTTTTTGTTCGTCGCCACCGGGAATCAAACCCAGGACCCTTCGGTTCTACGCTCACGTTATAACCACTGTACTGAGGAGCATAGTATTATGTAGTAAGCAGTTTTAGTTACTGAAATCATTATGTATTTTAACTCAAAAATCCGTTTAAAGACATGAAGTGTTGTTTCTCATAATCAATGAAAGCTTTACCAGAACGAAATGTAAAAAAAATGTGACAAAGTTTTTTAAAAGTGGGTTTTTAATATTTATAATATTCTCGATATAGTAGAAAAACTTGTTGCCTGATTAAAACTTGTACGGTAGCATAGTAACTATGTTTGCTATGTCATAATATGTGCAACAACAAAATTAAACAACTTACATCTTAGAAGCAGAATTTATGAAAATAGGAGTACAAAAAAAACACAACAAAATTTAGTGCAACTTTCTTTATTCATCATAAATATACCTACATTTTCAAATCTTTACAATTCCGTTTGCTCTCAAAATAATTTCGTGGTAGGTAACATACATTGAATTCGGTTTGAGCAATCAAATTCCATAGAAGTTAAACATTTAAGGTACATAGACTGTTATACTATCGCGAGATCTATTGTAAATACATTGAAATGGCTTAGAACTAATCCAGACATTTATAATATGCACTAATGATAATTCCGAATGCTACTTGATGATATCTACACAACATGGGCGCTATTGTTCACGATAGGTATAGGTATAGATAGGTACGGGTATAGGTATAGGTACAGGTATAGGTACAGGTATTACAATTTTCTCTAAGGAAAACCATTACATTAATTTACACGATACTTCGACAACAGCAATACGTTTTCAGACATTTAAAACCGCTTGATATGAATAGGTACATGTAAATGATTCTAAAACACCGTAAATATATCATTTGGCCTTAACCAATATCTATAATTTTAATACTGCACAATGTTAGGATAAAATTGTTTGATATTTAGACACTGATATAATCGACATTTAATGTCCTAACTTACGTTAATAATCTCGATCCTCTATCGCCCTCGGGGACAAACATTTTAAAATATATTAAAAAAGCTGGACAATTCGGTTTAACGTAATACAATTAGGCTCCTTATTTGTCGCACAACGTAGCAACGTAAATCGAAAATGGCCGAAGTTTTTCGGCGAAATTAGACCCTGTAGTGGGAA
>CAJQZN010038385.1:0-11439 GCA_907164685.1 Colias eurytheme | reverse complement strand
CGAAAATGGCCGAAGTTTTTCGGCGAAATTAGACCCTGTAGTGGGAAATATTCCTTCAGACCCTCCAAAGAAGAAGATGGTTGGTGGAATCCTCTCGACCGGCGTCTTCTGACATTGTGGAACTTCTGAAGTCTTCGTAACCATCTCCCCCAGAAATTATCAAGGTTTCCATGTTATTCTTGGTGGTGTCAGCTTGTTTCTGTAGTTTTTCAGCGTTGGTCGAGCGCCGACTTAGACCCTTGGTTTTCAAGGTCTGAGTCGGCTTCGTTGGCTTGTGGGGGACTGGGTTCTCCACGATGGTCAAGAATCGGACGTGCCCAGTATGTCCGTATGGGATGCCTGTGAAAAGTTTGGAATTGTTAACATCCATAAATATAACTAATATGAGTTTATTGAATGGTATTACGTAAAAAGTTTCGTGGATAAAAAAAATACGACACGACGTAATAATAGCATATTTTTCTATACAACATAATATTTTCCTAAGGTATAGAATAAAACAAAATTGAGCTTTTGCTGCGTTGTATTATGTATTATTTCAAAATACCTACAATGTCAATTTTAAGTTTAATTTTCATTCATTCATTCAATGCACTTAACAATACATATTAAAATCGATCAAATACTTGTGTATAGTTGAATCGATTTATCGTATCGAGTACCGAGTCGTAGGGTTAGGCCGACTGCTCAAGTACCTGCCGCACGGGCAATATTGGAACAATCTCGATTGTTCGGCGGTCGGAGCAATTTCAGTTCTTCTTTAAATTGCCCCTGCTTGCCTATACACATCACAATTAAAGGGCCAATTAAGGGTCCAATTACAAAACTGCCCCTACTACAGGTACGTGAGTAGCCGGTTTTACATGACTTGTTACGTCGCGATGCCAAATGTCAAAACGTAACGTGATGAGTATTGTTACAAATCAGATGCAATACTTACCAGTAAGGTGTGGTGGTGCTCGGGCAGGAGCAGCCAATGGCGCGGTAAGTAAGACACCGGCACTTGTCCCCACCCATAGTGTATCACGATGTGCTAGTAGTGCCGTCACACGCAAGCACGCAGCTTTGTGCTGACGGATTATGTCGTCACACCCTGATACAAAAAAAATTGGTTGTCTGTAAAGTCGGTTTACTGACGATAGTTGAACGTGACAACGTCCGATTGTCCTTTTTTGTCGCTCGTTCCGCGCTCTCGCTTGCACTTCAAACCTTACATGGAACGCCTCAGAGCGAGGTAACGCCGCATGAGTCATGTTCGACTATGGCTCTATCGAATTATAAGACGTTGTCACGTTAAAAAAGGATACAGAACTAAAAAATGCTCGTATCAATAACCCAAAGTTCTAAGTTTATCATAAGTAGCATATCAGGAAAAATATGCTTTAAAATCTAAAAAACATTTAAATAAGAAAAACTCATGAAATTGTATTACATATCTCTGTTGTTGGATAGTATGCAAAGCTTGAATTAAACCTGTCCGTTTAAATTGGGTCAAAATGGAGTCAGCTTGTACATAATTAAAAATACTTTGACCTGAATTTAATATTAAGGAATGCTTTTTATCGATTACTATTTCAGACAAATGAAATAGAAAGTAAAAAACTCACCATGCAGCATCTTAGTAACATGCGGCGTGATATTAAGCTCCGCGAGTAATTCCCGCGTATTGGCGTGATAACAACGCAAAGTGGCCGCGTTGTGTAGTGAGAGCCAGATCGCACCGCCCGCTACTGCCATGTGGCTGATTGGTTTCGATTCGGAGCTTATTTGGAATGTTTCGTCCACCTGGTGAAAATAGATATAATAGTATATCGAGCTTTGTTTTGATACGTGAAAATCTTAATATATATAAATCTCGTGTCACAATGTTTGTCCTCAATGGATTCCTAAACCACTTAACCGATTATAATAAAATCGCACACCATGTGCAGTTCGATCCAACTTGAGAGATAGGATAGTTTAAACATGTAGGTACCACGGGCGAAGCCGGGGCGGACCGCTAGTAATACTATAAATGTGTATCGAGCTTTTCTGTAATGCTACACTTAGTTTTATGTACAGCTGCATTTTAACTAATTAAAAAATGGTGTATCCAGCCTACAATACTACTTGAAAAAAGAAAGGCTGGATACACATGCACCTATAAATGTTCACAATACTTGTTAAAAGTACTGTGAAAAGTATAAGTTATGCGTAAAATCTAATTTTAGAGTAAATGTAACAGTACGTTTGAGATAAATGCAAAAGTACAACTAAGTATAAGTGTCAATACAACTGTAAAAGTATAAGCACAAGTGAAAATGTAAGCACAGACTAATAATAATATACTACGTATACATGATGTAAGTGTTCTTATATTTGCATGTAAGTGTTAGTGTCAGTGTAAGTGTTAGTGTAAGTAAGTTTTAGTGTAGTGTGTTAATGTTATTACATTTGCATGCAAGTGTTTGTGTCAGTGTTAGTGTCAGTGTTAAATGTTAGTATCCGTGTTAAGTGTTAGTGTCACTTTAAATGTAAGTGTTTGTGTCAGTGTAAGTGTCCATATACCTGCAAAGTGTGCGGGTTAATAATCTTGATAACCGCATGTGTAGCGCACCACAACCGGCCTTCGGAAAGCAACATGGCGCTGACCGGCGTGTTGCCCGACCCCACCGGGATGCTGCAGCGCTCTGCCCACGAACCTTCTGGAAGATTGGTTAATTAGGTCTAATAATTGAGGTTTGACGGTGAATCTTTAGCGATATCTATTTATTTATTACATTTAATTCAGGTCACAATAAATTGTACAGATCCATAGAATAATATGGTAAATGTATACTACTAATATTATAAATGCAAAAGTTTGTGAAGATGGATGCATGTGTAATTGTGTATGTATGTTTGTTACTCTTTCACGCAAATACTACTGAACCAATTACAATGAAATTTAGCACACATATAGGGGGTAACTTGGATTAACACATAGGTTTATCCCGGAAATTCCAAGGGAACGGGAACTATGCGGAACTATGTACAGTAATAATATGGTTTTGCATTGCTTGATTTTATAATAAGGTAATATGCAAACGAAGCATTACCAATTAATATTAATTTGTCAACAGGCACCATTTTTGTTTGTCGACAGCTATTAAGATTTTTTTAAAGTGAATTATATCAGTGTTAACATTATATAATGCTTAAAATTAAAGATTAATTACTCACCAATATCTCTACAATACACTACGAGATCACCGTTGCCGAGCGCTACAAACACTTTGCCCTCCACAAATCTGCAAAAACATATGTATCTCAGTTAAAATATCAACATTTAGTCTGATAAACAACTTACCATGAAAGCTTGAGATATAAATCTATACTAATATTATAAAACTGAAGAGTTTGTTTGTTTATTTGAACGCACTAATCTACTGGCCCGAATTGAAAAATTATTTCGGTTTTAGATAGTCCATTTATCCAGGAAGGCTATAGGCTATATATCATCTCGCTAAGACTAACAGGAGCGGAGTACTGCGGATAAAACCGCGGAGCACAGCTAGTTATAGCTTATAGCTAGTTATAGTACTTTTTGCCAATTTATTTTTACTTTACTTTTTTAAAATGTTTGTCAATACTTACACAATGGAATAAACACCGGAATTGTGCTGCAGCTTCACTTTATTCTTCTTAATCCGGATATTATCCAAACAATTGTACACATGTATGCAGCCATCTTCAGTACCAAGCCACATGGTCGGTTGATTCGCTGTAGTGCTGCTGTCCTCTGATGATTGCCGGCTTGCTGGCGATGAGAGAGTACCTATGTGTGATATATCTGTTTATTTTTTTTGTTAAAAATAGAGGGCGCTGTTATCAAAAAGTTGTTTTTAGATTACCCTAAAAAGGGGGCAAATATTTGTTCAACACTGAATATAATATATGAATTATTAAGCATGTTACGACTTTATTAAAGCACTTTAGTGACTATGACAGGTCATAAAATTTCTTAATAATTTTTAGTACCTACATGATTATTTTGACGTGTTTGTTTGTTGTTACGTTATAAGTTATAACTTATCTTTGAGGTGTGAATATATTATCTAAATGAATACTATCTTATTAAGTACTATTACAGGTTTGGATAAAAAAGTTGTTAGAGCATGCAAGAATGTAAGTAAAGGTACAAATTATAAAATTAATAAGGTTCATACCAGCAATGATGCGTCCGTGTACTGAGAGACATAAGGTAGGGGAAGGTTAAGAAAGTGCACATTATTAGTTAGTGGAAAAAGAAACAACTACTTGTATAAAAACATTGAAACTAAATAAAACAACTGTTAAAAGGTTCGTTTACTATAAACAGTAAAACAATATTTAAGAATTTTTCAAATGAACGTTTTTTTATAAAAAATAAAAACTCTAATTAATCTAAAAAGTTAATAAATATTGTACTGGAAGAGGGAAGAGTTATAATTATTTTAAAAGTTAAATATGCAAATCAAAATTTTTAGCTTTTTTATTAATTAAGAGTTAACTATTTAAAAGAGGGTACTTCTAACACAATTACCAAATTCCACCGCTAGATGGCGTTAAACAAATTTAGAACAGCGCCATCTATACTTACCGGTGGTAATTCCCATGGCCTGTTTGTCAACAGCGGGGTTCGAATTGGACTTCATCACGGGATTTATTTGTATGTTCTGTCCCGTGTGTGGAGTGCTCAAGCTCTTGCTATGGTTGGGGGTCAGGGTTCGATTCACGTTGTATGTAAGGCGCAAGCTGCCAGATTCTTGGCTTCTCTCGGATTGAGCGTCTTGGTTCTCGCTGGAGGAGCCGTCGTCTTCGTCGTCGCTTGATGATGAACTGGAATGTTTTAATGCAAAATGTGTTATTTTTATGATTATTTTATTATTAAGCTATTGCATAGCTTCTATCGCGGGCCTTGAGCGTGGGGACCGAATCGAGAAATTCCGTAACGAAAAAACCTCACGCTCCCCACTCCGACGGACACGGAGGTGTGGCTTGAAGGCATAGCATGCAATAGCTTTACCGCGGCAGTCCCCGAGTGCCACACGTCTTTTTTTGTCTAGCCTCGTATTCGTAGTAAATTTTTGTTAAAAAACACTTGAATTATGCATCTAGAAAGTTCGTTTGTTAACTGCAGTTAGCTGCCCGGGCTAATACTTTTCAACGTACGTTTTCAATTTTGCAACATGCACGCTTACGCTTATTACCAGCAACAACGGGGCTTTACAAGTCGATACTAAGTTCGCAGCAAAACACTACTACACATGAGAGTCATTACTATCACTATTGTTTGTCAAAGTTATTTTCTTCAAGTCGTCAATATTTTTTTAAATAATTGAAAAAATATAATTTTATCACATACCTATCAAGTCGTATATTTTTGCAGCTCTCATCCGTGTCAGAAATGCTGATGCCTGGCTTATTTGCTGCAGTGATCAACGAACTTGTCCTGTAAAACAAAAATTTATTAGCATTACATTGATTGCATACAACAAAACCTTATTTTTTTATTTAAATATAGAGCAAACTCACTTGGCCAAAACTTGGCCTTTTCCATAGCAACTGTCCAAATACCTTTCTCTCTTTCTAATTAATTACTGTATCTCTCTTTCTTTTCCTTTCAGACGTCATTACTTGATGGGACTTGCGGTGGCGGACTGAGAGATAGTACGCACACTTGGCCGACATAACCTTTGACATAGTAACTACATAACATGCTTTATTCATTTCTAATGTACTTTACTTTTTATAACAATATATACTCACGTTTCAATAGTAGCAGGTGCGGGTGGAACACAAGCGACGCACAAAATGCGCGCGTTACAGACGCCATTGCATGACGTCACTTGCGGCTTCGGGCTCAGAGTTAGCACGCACACTTGGCCGACATAACCGTCACTGTTGCATACCTGGAATTTGACTCTTATTTGTATGTGCATAGAGTTTGTTTTGTACTAGCATATAGCCAACACAGTTTTCGCCCGTTTTATTTTATCTATACTAATATTATAAAGAGGAAAAGTTTGTATGTATGTATGTATGTATGGTTTTCACGCATAAACTACTGGACCGATTTTGATGAAATTTGGCACAGATAATCTTTAGACCCTGAGAAAGAACATAGGCTACCTTTTATTGCGAAATATGTACCACGGGCGAAGCTGGGGCGGACCGCTAGTTATAAATAAAAATGATGTCCGTGTTCCAGAATAGATGGCACATATAAAATATTACATAAGCTAGGAAGCTAGTTCATTATTCAGTCATTTATGAACAAATAAGAATACTTATAGTAAGTATAACTCTATTTGTTTCTATATGTACATATTATAACTCTATTTGTTTGATATTGTCTTATTCCCCCTCTCACCCTTATTTTATGTTATAACATTCATTTAATGTAGAAATAAGTGATGTTTATATCGTATTTATCTACTTGAAACACGCCTTTCCTTTCATATTGTCAATATAAACTTCAACATAACTTGACAATCACAATAATTTATTTATCATATACCAAATAACTCATATATTTAACAAATTAAACACATATTTACCCAAACATCGGGACTCTGTCCTTTCGGCGGCAGTGTGGGCGCCGCACACGTGAACTGCAGTCCCGCCCGCGTCTTGCGTATCGGCACTGGGGATAGGAACTCGGGAGCTGGCCTTTCTTGACCATATACACCTGGAAATATCCATAGTCATTGAGATATACATATGGAGACGACACCGCCTACATCACTTATGTTCCGCTCAACATAAGCCATATATATGGCTTAACTGCACGCTCATTTTTTATTTGTTTTAAAGTGAAACGCATCAATGCCTTCGTGTGTGTTACGATATTGCACAAATAATACGGAAAAGTGACTAACATAACTTTTCATCGGTAAGTACCTAACTAGATAAAAATTTTTAAAACTTAGTTAGAGCAAAAAATTGGCGCACAGATTTGTTCGTGGTGTCTCCTCCATATGTAGTAATATTATTTCAATGTAAATAGTGTATTATTTATGTCATCCTGCTGCTGCCTTTCGATATTTATGAGAGCATTGAACAACAGGAAATGACTTAAGTTCAACAAATAATAATTAGGTTTAATATCAAATATGTATTTTAAATGAGGCCATGTATGATGAAAAACAATATGATATAAAGAACATGCTTGGTAATAGTTATACTTTTCACTAGGGAAGTAACTACCAACGAAGAAAAATAACAAGTACCACATTAACATTTTAATTATTATTATATTATGTCACAACAGATTATTATTGATTTGAATTTGAATTATAAAAAATCTTACTTAATTTTTGTTTGGTCTCGTTGATAAGTTCCTCCCAATTGCTCCTTTTCTCGGTCTTAGGAAAGATGATGGTCAGATTTTCTGAACCACTGCTGTAACAAAGAAAGGCATGTTAAAGTAATAAAGATATGAATATAATAATAAGTATAAGGGAAAAAAAATTCAAGCACTATTTTATGCTTAATCTTACTCATACGCTACTAAACTAAAACACACAATTCTGATTGCTGCCCTTGAAAACACTTACCTCTTATGGTGCATTTAGACCAATCGAACATAGACCTAGAGCGACAAACGAAAGCGAAGAACAACGAAAGAATGCTCTAAGCCTGTGTATATTAAAAGAATTTGACATAGTGGGGTTTGAATGAGCATTCGCTCGTTTGATCTAAATGCACTGTTATATAAAAGCGCTCCATAAACACACTACACTCACACACAACTTTATTGTTAATCAACTTACGAAGTATTAACGCTAATCTCCATATAACACAGTTGTGTATCACTGCTGTGCCTCTCAGAGAGCTGTCTCAGCACATTACACAGCATCTCTCGTACAATCTCCTCGAGCGGGCCGTGCGCTGCGTGCAGACGCGCCACGTGTTCCGATATTTGTGTCAGCGTGTTCGCGTCCTCTGAGAGGGTCTCGACTTCGTGCATGATGCGACGCAGGTTTTCATCTTTGGCTAGAATGATATTGAAAATTAATGAAATGGTGTTATTGAAGTGAAAACTTCTTTACCGGCGTTGAGCACTTTTTCTGTAATGGGTATAAAATCTTAAACTCGCGTCAGGACACGTGACCTGATCGAAAAAGCGTAAGACGTAATATCAAACATGCTCAACGTTAATAATCAAGTTTTCACTTCTACCGGCACTCCCGGAGTGCAATCCGTCTTTTTTTATATTATAGGGAATTGAGTAAGATTAAAAAAAAAAACTTCTTACGATGATCTTTTATAAAATATCGTTAATTCTACCACAAGTAATTTCCTAAACAACAAAAGAAATTTCCAGTGAATCTTATTTTATTTATTACAATAATTATAACATAATGCGAAAGCTTTGGTCGATGGAAGTGTTACTTAATAACACAAGAATGGACGATCTGTGGCTCACATAAATACAAAAATAATGAAATACACTGTATTCAGAAATATGCAAATATGCTTGGAGTAATATTATGCATTAATTGATAACATTCTTATTACTATAACTATGAAAGCTTACTCACATTTAACAATTTCGAGATCAGCCAAATTAATTCTCATCAGAAGCTTGTATTTGTTGCCTTCCATCTGGCTCGCTATGCTACTTTGGTATGTTCTGTAAAAAAATAGAATGAGCATAATTACAAAAATGATATAAGTTATTTCTCCTATATTTCATATTTTCTGTTACAGGACATATTTTTTTATTCTAAATACAAGTATTTGAAATTTATTTCGAAAACATTCCTGAATTAAAAACAAAATATCATGTTATTAACAATCGCTTGTCGGCTGTGGTGATCATATTAACATAAGGTGCATCGCCTGCTTGCTACTTGCGGTAAAAATATAATTAAGAAAATCAAATACTATTAAATACAATTATAAAACTCACGGAATGGGTTTCTTTATAGTCCCCGTGCGGCGTTTAACACTGGTAATCAGTAGTGTATCACTAAACAGAAACAATGCACGATCTTTTATCGTGCCCTGCGCAGACGGCATCGTCACGGTCTCGTGTCGTATAAACGTCCTCTCTGACGTCACAAAGTTGGACAGCCCTTCGATCATTTGTTCCAGATCTCGTAGGGTTTGCTGCTGCATTTCTAGTTCTAAACTCTCTCGTTCCGTGCAATTGATTAGTTCGAGGAGATTGTGGATCTCCTTTTGAGCGTCGAGGAGGAGTTTGTGGTCGGGGTGTGACTGATCTGTAAGTGGTTTAAATGCTCAGTCATTTAATTATATTAATTATCACGATCATTACTTATCTTTGCCTATTATATACTAAAACGGATGCCAAAGTACTTTATTTTCCTAATAGGCAGTGTCCCATGGTATCACAATTAATTTACATTATTAGATTTTTTGGCATTATCTAGTACAAATAGGAAATTATTAATAGTTGGAAATGTTTGCCCCATACATTCGACCTATATTGTTGATTATATTGGTATAATTATATGATGATGATTTGTTAAAATTAGGAATATGTAGGACGGCAAATTTTAAGAACCACTTTAAAAGATATGGCCATAATAAACAACTCCTATATTTTTCACATCACACGAAAACAAAGACGGAACATTGACCCCGTTTAAATAAATTTTATTCATCTAATAGGTTCAAAGGAATTATTATTCATATACCTACCTATATAAATCATTTCGCGAACGAATTATACAAAGGACAGGAAATTAAAATTTCGCGTTCATTTAGAAAGTTTTCCATTCTATAAATATGTACTTGTATAATTTAGAATATCAGATAAAGTGCTTTGGTAGTTAAAATGAGAAAAATACAGCGTTATATAAAAAATTTTATAAACTATGCTACAGGCGATCACATATTCATGGTCAATATATCCGTTTTGCCCCTTTTTTTTCGTTTTCTTTCCATGACAAACTTCCTTGTTACAAAAACCTAATAAAATTATCCGATTTATTTTTATTATATCGAAAAGATATGATGATAATTCACCTTCATATACCATCTCTAATTCATAGACTTCATTGCTACCAGACGCAACACGCCTTTCAAAAACAAAATAACCTTACCTGTATGTTTGATCAGCCGTTGAATCAGCAGTTTATAGCTCGGGAACTTCTGTACCGGTTTAATCAGCAGATTATCCAAAGATAGTTTGCCCTTATGGTCCCTGGCCATAGCGTCCAGGAACTTGGCGAAAGCCGGGCGGGAAGAGGCTGCTGTCTTGATGGTTTCTTTCGCTTTTTTTAGATTGCTTATAAAGGACATGTACGTGTCCATCACGGTGGGTTTTGTAAACTGAAAATGTTTTAGTTAATCTTAAAATATGATAGAACAGTAAATTCAATTTCTCCTACTAATAATATTATAAACGCGAAAGTTTGTAAGAATATAGAGATTAGATATTTTGATGAATTTTAATGCTATAAAATTGAATATTGGAAATGTTTTGCACGCAATAATACATACACACACATATTAAGAAAAAACACTATTTTTAACGTTCATGATATTTTTGATGTTATTTTTGTTATTTAAACTAGTTAAAAAACAGTTTAAAAAAGTTCTGTCTTGGACGTCCGTGTGTCTGTATGTGCGGATCCTTTTTCTTGTTAACACGATAGCGACCGAAATACTTTACTAATCGAGTCTTTTTTTTTCTCTTACGCTTGAGTATGCTCAGGAATAGAACCCTTTCATTTTTCAGGGTCTGATTCGATGTGGTTTAATTGTTATTAAATAAACAAAAATAATAATTAATAAATATTTATTAAAAAAAATTATGAGGCGTGCACTTTTGGATTTTCCAAATTATTTTACTCTTTCAGCCAAAAAAAGGTGATCGGATCTGTATAACATTTAGTACAGAAGTGGTCTAGAAAAGAACATAGGATATTTTTTATCCAAATTCCATGCGAGGAAAGCCGGAAGATCTAGCTAGTTTATAATAATAATTACTGTAATCAATTCATGTTACAGAGTATATTTAATGAGGAGCCTAATAGATAAATATTCATTCCATCTTAAATAGGTTAAACCGCAACTTTCACACGTGTAATTCGTGTCATGTTTTGTTACATTAATTTTGAATTCCTTAAATATTTAGTTAGGAATATTGACGACGAACAAGAAATATAAACCACGGCATACTTAACAACATTATTGTAGAAGCAATATTGACAACAGACATATAATAATATGCATATAAGAAATAATAACAGCTAGTTGAGCTGCGTCAGCAAACGTTGTTTTGCCCTATTGGCCCATTTACGTATTTTCACTCCATACGAACCTTTTTATCTTTAAGTAACAAAAACTTTAAACAAAACTACCCCAATTGATCGAGCTTTTCGCGAGGTTTACGCTTAGCAACACATTTAGCCCTTTTTCGTATTTTCAATCCATACGAACCTTCTTATATTTAACAAAAAC